>JAXIVD010005030.1:0-31652 GCA_036785275.1 Cancer borealis | reverse complement strand
CATTCAGCCGCTTTCGTCTGTCGGCACATTGGCTGGCTGTAGAGGTGGGAAGATGGAATAGGAGGGGGCATGGCCGCCTTCCCCTAGAGGAGCGGCTGTGCCCTTGCGGACAGGTGCAAACGGAGGCTCACGTGATACAACTGTGTCCTATTTCACAACATATTCGTGATACATATGGGTTTAACTCTTTAAGTGATTTATTTAGTGGATTGTTTGAAAATGCGACTTTGTGTGCTGTGATAAACTCAGTTTTAAAGTTATATTCTCAAAAGTAGTCAAGATTGTGTTTTACTTGTTTTATAGGAAGTTTTATTTCATGTTCGGTGTGCATCTCTTTGTTTTAATATGTATGTTATTCGGTTTGTATATCTGTATGTTATTCGGTTTGTATATCTATTTGGTTTTTATACTTTGGTTTGTATGTCTAGCTTGTTCATATGAAGTCTTATATTAATTTATGTTCCTGATATTTTTACTGATAGTATAATGTTTAGTGTTATAGTAAATTTTGAGTTGTTTTATCATGTTTGTCGTTGGTAACTTTGGTAATATATGATTGGTTACAGTATTACCTACAGAAATGTATTGGGTTGGACCCATTTATCAATAAGCATAGTTTGTAAAATCAATGTACATGTTGTTATGGTCAATAAATAATCTGAATCTGAATATGAATATGTGTGTGTTTGTCTGTATGCTTGCACTTGTTATTGAAATCTACTTAAATTGAATCACTTGAAATGAATCATGTGAATAGAAGAGGAGGAGGAGGAGGAGGAGGAGGAGGAGGAGGAGGAATATGAGCAGAAAGAGACAGAGCTGGGCGCGTCACTCGTTTGGGGGCATTGCGTCAACATTAATCCGTCATTGCCGGGGGGGGCGTTGCGTCGGCGTCAACCCGTCGTTTTTTTCCTCCAAAAAGTTGCGTCTTTTTTTTCGCGTCATTGCAACATTGCGTCGCTGGCGGATACGGTAATCTTAACTAATGAATCTAATTTACGTGAAACATCATATATATATATATATATATATATATATATATATATATATATATATATATATATATATATATATATATATATATATATATATGATAGAAAATACTATAAAATAGATATTTCATAATTCAATTGATTTTTTATTTATAGTTGATTTATTTTAATAATTTATTAATTTGTTTTTGATATTATTTGGATCATTCAATTAAAAGTAAAACTCAGCCTGATCTATTTTTATTTTATTATACTTATTAGTTACTTAGTTTAGTTAGTTGATTATTTTCATTTTTGTTACTGTATCATAACCATAGTATCACACTAGTACAAACTTAAACTACAAGAGGTCCATGTTCCCCTTCATGAACACAAGCTCCTCGAAGTTATTGGCAGTCAAGGAGGACCTCTTGGGTCTTATTATGTCTCCGGCAGTAGAGAAGATGCGTTCCACAGCGGCAGAGCTGGGGAAAATGAGGCAAAATTTTATTTGCGATAATGTATTTGCGCCAGCGTCATCGCGACGCTTTTTTAACTTTAGCGTCATTGCGTTAAGCGTCGATGAAATGGTCGTTCCGTCGTCGACGCAATGGCGCAATGGCGCAACTGGTGACGCAAGTGCCCAGTTCTGGAAAGAGATGGTTACCTTGGAAACTATAGCAAAACATCATTACCCTTGAAGGAAGTAGGAAACCACAAAAGACGAAACAACAACAACAACAACAACAACAACAACAACAACAGCAACAACAACAACAACAACAACAACAACCAACAAACAACAACAACAACAACAACAACAACAACAACAACAACAACAACAACAACCAACAACCAACAACCAACAACCAACAACCACAACCAACAACCACAACCAACAACCACAACAACAACAACAACAACAACAACAGCAACAACAAAAATAACAATAATAAAGATAGACAAGTTTTTTTTTTCACTTAAACGAATCTGAAAAAAAATATATGAAAAAAACATAATTGACATTTCACTACATGATAAAAAAAATGTTAAATTAATAATGAAAATAAATAATAGATGCAATTAACTAAGACGTGAAGTGATGCTAATATCCAGTAATGCAGAGACGGTCGTTTTCTTGTACACACAACACAGCACTTCCGCCCTTAACCCTTAACTTCCGGGTGGCTAAATTATTTTCCGTTCCCATCTCCGGGTAACTTTTGGAAAATTAGGAAACGCCAGAAGATAATTTTATCTATAAAAACCAAATTATATTTTTTATTCTGAGTGCAATGATGTACTAACCTGCGCGCTATGACCTATGGAAGTAAAGTTATTGTGTATCATAAATATCTTTCCGAAAGCGTGTTGCAGCCCGCTGTGTCCCGTGGCGCAGAAATGACCCGCAGTGCGATATCGCTGCCCGTGAATCTCTCTCTCTCTCTCTCTCTCTCTCTCTCTCTCTCTCTCTCTCTCTCTCTCTCTCTCTCTCTCTCTCTCTCTCTCTCTCTCCTTTTGGGAATTTCTTTTAGATGAAATAATTGTACTTCCAATGAGAGAGAGAGACAATTTTTCGTTCATGGTCACACACACACACACACACACACACACACACACACACACACACACACACACACACACACACTGACACAATGACCTGCACACAGCATTTTCTGATGTATCATTGAATATGACTGCACACATACGCACTAAGAGGGAGATATATATATATATATATATATATATATATATATATATATATATATATATATATATATATATATATATATATATATATATATATATATATATTATATGAAAATAATGGGAAGGATGACACAAATCCAAGACTCACCATGGTAGCAACATCGCGCTGAACCACGTGCTTCTATCAGTAGCGACTTAGTGATGGACGGACAACTCCCCACCCCCCACTTGCCACAATCTCCACTCCCTCATCCTCCTTCGTCACCTCACCCTCACTCTCCTCCTGAACCATCTTTATCACCTCAGCCTCCTCCATCATCTGACCATCCTACGTCACCTGAGCCATCTTTATCACCTCACTCTCCCTCCCCGCACGTATCATTTCAACTTTCCCCGTCAAACATCTCTCTACTTGCCCAACAAGGTTCCTTCTCACCTCCCCGACCCCCTCCTCCCTCTCCATCTACAAACAGTAGAATTTTGCGCTGCATTGCACCAAAGAAGAATGTTGCCTCAGCAAACTCTGGAAGAAAAGAGATCACATATAAACATATCTTATAAGAAGTGTGTGTGTATGTGTGTCTGTGTGCGTGTGTATGTGGAGAGAGAGAGAGAGAGAGAGAGAGAGAGAGAGAGAGAGAGAGAGAGAGAGAGAGAGAGAGAGAGAGAGAGAGAGAGAGAGAGAGAGAGAGAGAGAGTAGGCTGTTGTGTACACACTGCCTCTCCCCTTTCCGCGATAAGAAGGAAAGGGGAGATAGCCTAGGCCGTAGACACACACAGCTGTCCTCCCCTACCACCTACACACTCACCCAGACACAATTTGTGTAAAATGAGTATTCAGTGAATTTTGAAAGTAACACTATTGTTGTTAGTACAATATAAATTATATCTACCTTGCGACTGGTGTGATGCCCTCCGTCGAATGTAGAGTCCCGTACCAGGTCTTCTTTTTAGAATATCTTGAGGGTGTGATACTGCATGAAACAGCAAAACACCAGCAAACACGGGCATAGTTGGAGTAAAATCCTCACATTCGTTCCATCTAAAATCATCTGCATTTGCAGCAGCACCTGTGGAAGCTTGTGCTGCAATTCTAGGTCTCATTATAGCTCTGCTACGCCCACGTGACCTTCCATGCCCACGAGATCCTGTGACAGTACGTGAGATACGCATACTTGATGTTTGCTCCGTGTCTTCATCACTATATTCATCACTACTGCTGTCTTCAATTTCTTCAAAATAATATTCACTGTCCTCGCTCTCTTCAGTAATTTCTAAATCACTGTCATATGACATATGCATATCAGTATCCATACTGCCTCTTTCACCCGGAGGGTGAGTTTCACCCGCCGTGTCTAGGGAGGTGCCAGATGTTTTCTCCATGAAGGAAAAAAGGTAAGTAAGGCGAATTTAGATCACTCATAGTGACAGCTGAGTTAGTGGAAAGAGTTGCCAATTACTTATACTCGCCTTTCGACTTGAAACAAACGCGCCAAAATACGAAAACGCGGCGGGAAAATTCATGATTACCGGAACGATCACCGTCTCACCAGACGGAGCACTATGATCGTACATGTACGATCCCCGGATGTTAAGGGTTAATGAACCAACCTTTCTAGCCGCACAGAGCACTTGATCCGAGTCGTACAAACTAATTAACTTTATTTTCTTTCTTTCTTTAATCATGACGCTGCAAGTGCACGCCCCTCTGGCTCCAAAGGTTCTTAATACGGAGTCAAAAGCACTGTGATAATATTAGCTTCCATTGAGCCAGTGTGTGTGTGTGTGTGTGTGTGTGTGTGTGTGTGTGTGTGTGTGTGTGTGTGTGTGTGTGTGTGTGTGTGTATTTCCGCTGCAACATTATTTAATAGTCATGTAACCTTCCTTTACATTTCTCACTCCCTTTCATGCATTTCAGTCCATGCTATTACTACTATTATTACTACTATTACTACCTACTACTACTACTACTACTACTACTATTACTACTACTATCTTTTCTTCCATATATGCATAATTAAGTAGTCATGCAACCCTTTCATTGTCTTTTTTCCTGTAATTTCGTAGGTATGCAACACAAATCAAGCAACACTGCTTCATTTATGCAACTCCAGTCATGCAGTTTATCATATTTCTTTTTCTTCCTGATGTGTTTAATCAATAGTGTCAAGACTTCTTCGTTTTCCTTTCATGTTTGCACCTCAGAAGTCACCTGACATACTCTACTTTTTTTTTTGTCCTTATGTGCAATTCAACTTTACTTTCCCAGTGTTGAATTCAAAGGCAATTTCTCCTTCGTATGTGCAAGTTAAGACAACCACAACCACGCAACACATGTCTTCTCTTCCACATGTGCAACTCAAACAATCAACACAACAAAATCTTTTCCTTGCAACACACAACTTTCTCTTCACTTTTCATTCGTTTTCTTTACAAATATACAACTCAACGCAACTACAACCCAAAGCAGAAATATTTCCAATCCCTTCCACGACGCATAATAGAATTGTGCTCGTATTGATCAGTTAAAATCGGTCCCTTTGATGTCGTTATTCAAATACAATTAAGTGGTGATTGCGTGAGTCTCTTCGCGTTTCAAAGTCAGTATTGATAACTAAGATCACGTGATTCACTGCCTTTTGTGTGTTAATATTAATTCTTCTGACACAAACGCTGCAATATTTTTCTTTCTTCAGTCAAGTTTCGTTTGATGTGTGATACAAAGACCTTTGAACACACATGCAAGTGTTTTTCTTCTCTATGAATGACCCTTTCTTTTCTTTCAATGAATAAGCTTCTGGAATTTAGTTTTTATCATTTTATCATTAATGAGGAATGTTTCGGTAATTTCTACGCAATGTTTTTTTTTAACATACATTATAACCTAATTTTTATCTATTCATACTTTTAATCTATTTATAAACTTAATCATCAATCAGTAATATATTATGACAATTTCTAATCAATACTGATTTTTAGAAGCGCAACATAACATCTAAATTGTCTATTTACTTATTTATCTATTAATTAACAACTTTTCTAATCTGGAAAGTCTATTTAAATTGATGAACAAGACCCAAATGGCCTAATAGATGCAATTTCCTCACCTCATGACACATAATTAGTGGTTATTCAAAGGACGAATTCACGTGATTGAGGAAATTAAATATAATTTGTGGTTTTGAGGAAACTGAATATAATTTGTAGTGTTTTTAGGAGAAGAATGAACGTACCTGATTGGCTGATTGGTGGCTGCTTTCCATTACAAGGCAGGTGATTGGGCATGATTGGAAGGGAGAAGGAATGTGATTGGTAGTGATTTTAGGTACAATGTATTTGATTGGTTGATATTTGCGTGCAAGATGGTTTAAGGTTTTATTTCCTATTCTGTTTGAGTTTGTTTTGTTGTGGAATGCAGCAAAGAGCAATAAAAGTGTGTGTGTGTGTGTGTGTGTGTGTGTGTGTGTGTGTGTGTGTGTGTGTGTGTGTGTGTGTGTGTGTGTGTGTGTGTGTGTGTGTGTGTGTGTGTGTGTGTGTGTGTGTGTGTGTGTGTGTGTGTGTGTGTGTGTGTGTGTGTGTGTGTGTGTGTGTGTGTGTGTGTGTGTGTGTGTGTGTGTGTGTGTGTATTGAATTCCAGGTACACAGGTACACAGCCGGGATATGCTAAAGGAGACAAGATAAAAAAGAAGTATTAGTACAAGAAAAAAAAATATGACTATAACAAGTCTTAATACAAAACTAGATTAGCATATGTATACTCACAGCACTTTTTACATAATACTAAATAACCATATATGTATTTCATTAACTTTTTTTCACCAAATACAGCACAATGGACAAGAATAGGTTAATTTAATGGCATGAAAACAATTTTTGATAAGTGCATAATAATACTTTCCTTCCTCATCTCATATAATATAAAGAAAAAACACAATTGATGTAGTAAATAATATATAGATGCAAGGAGAAGTAATGGCTAGACTGGAAGGTGAAATAAAACACACACACATTTCTTTAAGGAGTGCACAGTATATTTCCTCTCCATCTTACACTGCAACATACAAATTCTGTGTTCCAGTTCCCATTATTAAACTCTATGCCATTCAGAACATAACTTACTCGTACGTTAATTACTCTTACAGCAAAAAGAAGAAGAAAAAAAAAAAAAAACTAAATTAAAAAAACTAGGTCAATGAAATATCTAACAAGTGATGATGATAGTTTGCGCCAGTCCTCCTACCCTCACACCCCCAGCCGCAGGTCAGGTCAGGTCAGGTCAAGTTAGGTCGTGTCAGAAGCATAAACCATAAAGAACTTCAAAGGTTATTATCAGCGACGCAGTGATATGTTTTGATGACATTTCTGCTTCTCAGTCTCGGCTCATCACTGTTTGTTCATTAAATGCAACACACACACACACACACACACACACAAACACACACACACACACACACACACACACACACACACACACACACATACACAGACGCGCACACACACGAGCGATACTTTTTATTGGATTCTTTGACAATACGGCTGAGAGGAGTAGGAAAGTAATATTACGAATTCAGGTTTGTATGTTATTTCCAGGAACCTGAACGTCATCTCTTATGTCTCTATCTTCATTCATTTAATTATAGTTTATCATGTTTTTCCTTTTTATCTCATCTGTCTAACAAACATTGAGTCTTAAGGATTATTCTAGTCTTCCTTCCTTTGATAAGCTCATCTCTCATCACTCAACTTAATTACAAACCAGCCAAAAAATATATGAATAATACACTACTTAAATGATAGAATTAAATCAAGGTGTATAATTTTGAACAAAGCTGTACATATATTTTACACTCTGTTAAGCTTGCCACACAAAAAGGTGTAGCCTGGGAATAAAATGTGTTGAATAATAAAATAGTTTCACTGCTACCTTTCTTTTGTAATTTACTCATGTTTGATAATGGTAAGTCTTCAGGTGACAGCAAGAAACAATAGTGTACAGCAAACACGATGGAAAGGTTGTTTACGAGGCTGGTTTGAGTGACAGTCAGAGGTGAGAGACAACGGTGTTTGGTAAGGTGAAGAACAGAACTCAAAGGAGTGTCTGTCTTCATCAAAATCATAAAACTAGGATACAAACATCTACTAGTTTGTTCTTACGACTTTAAACTTCATCTTTCTACCTTAAAATTGATAGAAAAGTTCTCCTCTGTAATTTTCTAGACAATTAAGTTCAATGCTTCACACACTTCTTAGCTGTGCCCTGCAGGTTGGTATATTGGTGTGGTAATGGACTATGAAAAGTATGTATAGGACACCTTGCAATGTCCTGTACTATATAAGTATGTTTATGACTTTACACGGGACACTACTGAGGTAAAAAGAGGTAAGTTGATGTAGAATTACTGTATGCGCATGGAACTGTTTTTGAAATGACACGTTATTTCTGTGAACTAGTCAACAAGTTTTTTTGATTTCTTGCTTTCTACAGTCAGTAAAATATTTCACTTGTTTCTTTCAGTTTCACTCTCTGCAAAATAATGAGTTACGCGACAATTTCCTTTTAATTAAGTCATCAATAGACAGCGTTTGTGATGAAAATGTTAAGCATACACGAACCTGTCATCAATACTAGCTGCTTATAAAGTATTATCAAACCAGCATAGTGTGTCTGCAAATCCAGCCTGTCAATAACACTGGTTTGGGCATTAAAAACTTCAGGGCATAAACGGATAAATAAAAACTTTGCATATCAACTGTACATCATATAATAATACTGCATTGGACAAGGAATAGAAGTTAACCGGCATATGTATGACACAAAGATATTACTGAGGAAAGTAATGTGTTCTTCAACTAACTTATCAATATTGGAAAGAAATCAAATCAAAGGAAACACACATGGATGTAAATGCTTATTCATAAACTCGACAGCATGGCATGTTACTGATAAGACAAAGTGCTCCTACTACTTTGTGAACCTATAAAAGGAAAGTGTAAACTCATATATATAAACTACATAAGCATTTTGGACTAACAGATCAAGTGCTCTTACTAATCAGCGAGTACTAAATAGACTAATAAAAAGGGAAGGTTGTGTGAGACGACGCATCATCATAAACTATAATATGTACATACACTGTATTTGGCCAACAAAACGCACATGTGTACGCTTGTTCTCACCCTGGCATCAAGGTTGTACTTTGTGGTGTTCTCAAGGGTGTCTCAGGGTGATGTCCACTCTTACAGTTACTTACAACACTTTCAATCCGTTTACATGATAGCAGAAAGAGGTGGAGATAGGAAATAAGAGATAAAAGAGAGGTGGAGATAGAAAATGATAGAGAAAAAAAAGAGATGATTGCAAAAAGATGTGGAAATAGGAAATAAGATAGAGAAAAGAAATGATAGCAGAAAGAAGTAGAGATAGAAAACAAGATAAAAGAGAAAAGAGAGATAGACTTGCAGTGGAGTTACAAGGAATGTCAGTAACAGAGGATGCAATGAATAGGAACAAGTAGAGAAGATTCATACCAAACCTGACACAACGGAAACACCAAAGCGAGAAGAAAATAAGGAAAGAGACGACTGGCATAGACTTCACCAAACCTATTCTTTTTTCATCTCCCTTCCACCCTTCGCCTCCTCCATTAATGAAGTGTTTAAGTCAACGTTGTAGGAATGAACACCATCCTCGGAGCACCTCAACTCACCCTTAGCTATACATCACCACCATTCACCATTCACCATCCACACATCCATCAACAAACCTTCCATATCAACTATAGAAGCAACTTACAAATACAGGATACTAATTCAACACATCTCAAGGGAGGAAAAATATACTGCCATTTCCTAAGCAGAGAAAGAAAGGAAGAATGATGAAAAATAAGCAACTGATTATGATTGTGAAGTCTAAAAGCATAGTGAAAGTTATGAGAAGTATATGTGACATTTTGTTTTGTCATGCTGAGTAGTAATTATAGTATACATGGCTTGTGTTATTATATCACTAGTATGCATTCAAAAAAGAGCATAGATCCAAAAATGTGTATTATTCCTTCTTTTTTTTGTAATGTTTTGTATTTTTTATTTTTATCCACAAAGTATGGATTTAATCTGCCTTTTTTTTGTTTTGTTTAACTATCTGAGTAGGAAACCTATTGTAATAATAATGATAATAATAATAATGATAATGATAATAATTTCCAACTTTTAACTCACTACTTATAAGGAAATGAGGAATACGTTCTACATATATATACATAAGATAGACTACAAGGGACCATGTATTCTGTGTATCCTCGTAGAAAATAATTCAGTCAATATATCATGTCTCTTTAATTAACATAACGCAATTAACACTTTTTTTCTTTTTCTTTCTCCAATAACCAGAGAGGGAAGATGGCAGAGTCAGTATCAATAATTCTAGTCTTCCTGTCTCTCATTTTCAGTCTTTCATTATTTACACATCTCAATAAACGCATCACTATTCACTAACACTTATCTACCACTTATATTTTCACTTTCCAGCTCACCACATCACCACATAATCTACTATGTATATATTACTTAATCTATCATCCTTCCCTCTCTGTATTTAAACTTCATTTGTCTATCAACATTTATTTTCCATTTTTCTCTCTTAGAAGCACCTTATTTACTACCTCTCGATACTGCACTAATCTTCTTCTCCCTTCACCCTCACTCACACCAAGCTCCTTCTGGTCACAACATACAGCTACACACACTACCAACACTTCAACCAAGATGTACACGACCACTTTCCTCTTCCATTGTTTCTACTTTACATTCTTCATCTGTTTCTATTGATAAACCTGGCTGTTATCCCCCTAAAGGAGGTAATGAAAATAAGGCATGCCAGGGTTCATGGAGATGTTACTCTCTCCTCCCCCTCTGTGCCTCGTATTTTTGTTACAAGAGTATACAGAGGAAGAGCTGTCCTGACTCCTCGCTCCATCCCTTTCTTCGCAATTTAAGTACCACAGGGATTATGGTGGTAGAATTCTAGTACCTTCCACCATACATATAGTTCATTTGTAATATATATTCTTCGTTCTTCCTTGTACATTTAACTGCAGCCTTGGTTTGTATATGAATTTGTTATATATTTTTTTGGGATTCATTTCTGCATTTACCGATGTTTCCTTTTTTCACATAGTTATCTTCACATTCCTTTCTCGGTCCACATTTTTTGCTTTTCTTCCTTCCTTCAAACCTCACATCTTCATTTTCTTTTCCCACACACTTTACTAAACACTATCACTTCAGAAGCCAGGAAAATCACCTCACTCACTCACACACACACACACACACACACACACACACACACACACACACACACACACACACACACACACTCATCCACCAAACCACACACATCATATAGAAGCAATACTTATAAGCCTAAGAGCAGCGACCCTAAGCAAAGCCATGTGTTAAAAGACGCTACAAAGTACTAAAATAAACTTTATCCTCTAGGAACATAATGATATAATTCCCATGGTAGGGTTATAGTGGCCTCCCTTTCATTACCACTCTCAGGGGGATTCTCAGGTTAATCCTCGCAGACAGTGGAGTGTTTACGATAAATTACTTGGGTTTACATTTACCTTCTTAGTTTAACATGTGGAATATGTATATGTTCTGCGTTCATGTTGGGCTTCAAGACGTATTTCTAATTTTCTGATAAATTCACATATATACGTAATTTAAAAAAAACTTTTCATCTTGCCCAGTTTTGTTCCAATATTGACACTCGGTGGAATAATATTGTACAACTTTGATGATGATAATTAATTACTTCATCAAGAGTTTCAATCATTCTAAGCTGCATGAGTCAATATATAGTTCACTACGTACTTATATTTTCTTTCACTTATAATGCAAAATAATTATGGATGTGGGCCAATTTTTCACAAGTATACATCGTCTTTGGAATCTTGTACAAGTTGACAAGTAATACGAATGTGGATGACGCCTTAAAGATATGCATTTCATCGTGTAGTCATGAATGAATGGATGAATGAATGAGTGGTTGATGAACACGGCAAGTTCTGTGAAGAAGTGGTATAACGAGTGTCGAGTTCTAGGAAAAATTCTATTCAGCTGGGGGGGGGGGGGGGGGGGGAAGACAAGGGGAGAAAGATACAAAGAAAAAGAGAAAAATGGAAAGAAAAAAGGGACAAAAAAAAGGTACATAAAGGTGCTGAGTCAACAATACGCAGCTGAAAATTATAACAAGGCAAGGCAACAGCTGTCCTTCCCTACTGCCTAAGCTGACCTTCAAACATGCCACCTCACTTCAGTCAATCGGCAACAGACTCAATACTTCACCAGCTTGATTCTATTTCAAACAAAGCATCATACAAATAAAATAAAGATTGATAAAACCACAATCTTTTCCGCTTGCGTTAGGATCCGAAACAGTTGAATTCACACTACATAGATGGAGTCACTTAGTTACCTTCCTTCTATATGCAATAAAGAATTAGTCACATACTTTCCACTACAGCATCCTCTCTATTACTACAATTTATTTCATCTCACCAATGCAATGCCTCATCCTTAAAGGTTCTCGGCATAATTTTCCATTGGATTTTATCGACAAATTATCCCACATTGCTTCCATTATATTAGCGTTGTGAGTGATGATTAAGACAATAAATTCAGACCAATCAGGGACACTTAAACCTCACTTGCACTATCCATCACAGCCCTCACGCCAAAACCCAGCCCCACACGTAATGTATTCACGGCTCTTTTGACACACTCCTCTAGTCTCTCACACCAATTAACATTCTCTACACTACCTACCTACAACTGTTGACTGATTAAAATTGAAAGGCATGAAAAATTACTACTACAGCTGAATTAGATTATAAAGAAAGCATAAAAAAATATTGCTATGGGACATTCGCAATCAAAAAATTGGTAACGGATAAAATAGCCTTTCATTCATCACTTTTTTTTTTCTTTTTTTTTTTTTTCTTTTTTTAAAGTTTTTTTAGTATAGTTTCCGTGGCCTTGAAACTCTGCCTTCCCACTGCACACCTTCCTGCTACACACACACACACACACACACACACACACACACACACACACACACACACACACACACACACACACACACACACACACAAACATATTCCTGTCACTCTAAAATACTGAACATGTACATCCTTAATATATTCACTTATATATTTGCTTTCCTTTTCAGTTAATACTTTTTGGGATATCAATTCTGCCTTACAAGTGCATTTCGCGCCCCAAAATAAAGGTGATGCCCGTGGTTTTCTCTCTCTCTTTCTCTCTCTATGTTGCAATGAGCCAAACATAATAGTAATGTTGATGGAAACATTCTGCTGCTTCTGTTAGGTCATAAAATCACCTTCAAATATATATTTCCTAATCATGTGTGTATGTGAGTGCATATGTGTGTGTGTGTGTGTGTGTGTGTGTGTGTGTGTGTGTGTGTGTGTGTGTGTGTGTGTGTGTGTGTGTGTATGTGTGTGTGTGTGTGTGTGTGTGTGTGTGTGTGTGTGTGTGTTCTACATGCTCACTCTCACTCACTTTCCCCTTGTGACAGGTGGAGGCAGGTGGCAGGGGTGGTGGTGACGATGGTGGTGGTAGCAGCGGGAGTGTTATAGGTCCATGTCATCAGAATCGGGGAAGTCAGGCAGGTCCTCAGGCAGTGGCGGCTGTGGCGTGCTGGGTGCCGCCGCCGCCGCTGCTGCTCGCTGAGGCTCCACTGCATTCAGATCAAGAAGAGCAGTGTTATTGTTCTCCTCAAGCCACATGAAGTTGGGTGCATTTCCATTATTATTGTTGAACTCCATCCGCTCTGAGAAGTCATCCTCCACCATGGGGTCGGGGAGGGGGCTGGCTGGCCGTCTCAGGGGAGGGGGAGGGAAGCCACTACCCCTGGAGCCTGAAGAGGTGGAGGGGAGGGAGAGGAGGTCAAGGCCAAGCTCTGAGGAGCCTCCCACAGCACCAGCAGGAGTGGAGGGAGGGGAGGATGAGATGGAGACCAAGGGGGAGTGGGTGGCGAGGGAGGAGGGAGAGTGGGTGGAGGTGGAGGAGGGGGAGGTGAAGATAGAGCCAGAGGAGGAGGAGGAGGAGGTAGAAGAGGAGGAGGAGGAGGAGAAGGAGGAAGAGGAGGAGGAGGCAGTCACTGAATTACGTCCCAGAAAGGAAAGTGCGGCCGGAGTAGATGAGATGGATATTCCAGAATCAGGTGAGCTGCTGGAGGAGGAGGAAGAGGAGGAGGAGGAATTGGAGGTGGAGGGGGAGCTGGCAGTTAAAGAAGACGAGGTTGAGGAAGCGGAAGAGGTTGAAACGGTTACGGCAGAGGAGTTGGATGAGGATGTAGAGGTGGCGGGTGATTGGTTGGTGGCACCCACGGCACTCTGAGACGCCTTGATCTTGGCATCAATGTTGGGTGGGATCATGGTGCGTAGGATGGCGGTGGGCGGCTGCCACAACACCACCTCCATGCTCGGCTTGGTCCTGTGGGCGAGAAGAAGGAGGAGGAGGAGGAGGAGGAGGAGGAGGAGGAGGAGGAGGAGGAGGAGGAGGAGGAGGAGGAGGAGGAGGAGGAGGAGGAGGAGGAGGGTTTTATAATCATGTACCACTTCTGGAGGAGAAAATACACAGAAAGGGATTCTCAGACCTCTCACTCTATCCTTTTCAATTCCCTTTTATGACCCACAGAAGATAGAAAGATAGAAAATAAGTATTAAAAAAAATAAAATAAAAAATAAATAAATAAATAAAACTATGTCCTATAATCCAAAACAACAACAACCACTTACAATTTCTTCAGTATGGACTCTGGCAGCTTGGTCTCCCCGGGTACAATCTTCTTCACTTCATCAGCAATAACGAGGCGAGTTGCTCCCTGCAGGTCAGAGTCCAAGGCCATCGTGCCATCGCCTCCCAGACCCTCGTCCTCATCTTCATCCACCATCCCTTTATGTAGTGACCGGCTCCTGTGTGGCTGTGCAAGGGGGAGGAGAAAGGTTAGATGTATACATGAGAAGGTGGGAGAATGGAAAAATAGTAGATAAAAGGAAGGAAATTAAAGAAAAATAGGGAAAAAGGAAGAGAAAAATACTGATCTTTATTAGCGAGAAAGAAATGATAGACAAGAGGTACATATGAAGGGAAAAATAACACAAAATCAAAGGTTCGTTACATGCGAAGGATGCATTCCAGGAAGTGAATGAATAGTGTACAAATGTATAATGAGAATAAATACTGAAAAAGAGAAAATTAGGAGGTATACTGGATGTATTCTTATGTTTCTAATCAATCAATAATCCACACTTCAGGGTTAGCATTGTAAAAACCGCCCCCCAAAAAAAATAAATAAATAAATAAAAACGGTTCAAGCGGGTTTTTTTGGTCTTTAAAACAAATATATTTAACATAAAAAAGAAAATACATAAAATATATAGATAACATCAAACAGGGGTTTTCTTTTAATCTTAAGCTTAAGTTCATGGTCTCATTTGCTTATATTCTAGTTGTTACTTTGATATAAAGGATATGGAAAGAAGATTGATAGTATGTGTGTGTGTGTGTGTGTGTGACAGTTGTAGAGTTTAATTAGGTCTATCAGATGCAAACCCTAACTTGTGTCCCTAATTCATCCCTATAACCCACAACACACACACATCCACGTGCTCACCTTTCCCTTGCCGAGGCGGTGGTTGCAGTAGCTGTCTGAGAGGTGGAGGGAGTTGAGGTGAGCCGTCATCCTCTCCTCACTTATGTGCTGCTTGGCAAAAGGCTTACTGAGGGAACGGAAAAGTTATATCATCAACACATGTCTTGTTCATGCTATACTAAGTGTCATACATTGTTTTTTCATCATAATCTATGTTCAATATTGATACTCCAATCATTATACTGTCTCTGAGCTTATATACTATTCATTGAATCATTATACACTAATTATGTGAACTAGTCAAGATATTTTTAAGCTTCAGAAAATCCTATTCTACACAGGTGAGACATTTGTGAAGTAAAAAATAAATATAAGTAATGGTGAAGTGTTTCTCTTTTACTCACATCTCCTCCGGCTCCTCCTCAGGTTTGCGCTTGAATGCATAAGGGATTCCATTGTGTCCCCCAGCCATCCTGCAACACAGTAATGATTGGTAACACTATGACCTCACTTCATGCCGAAGGAGGAGTAGTAATAAGAAGGAAGCGTCACCCTCCTCCGCCCTCACATCCTAGTATCCATCCTCGGTGAAACTAAATCTACAGTTTCCAGGTTCAAATCTCACAAAAATTTCTCTATAGAGGTTCTACAGCATGACAAACATGAATCTGAACTCAATTTTAATATTAACCCATAAAGAATACCAGTAGTGATTATACTATAGTGTTGAAAGTCACCGCTATCCTTCACGGGCTGGCCTTGTTGACAGAGATAATATGCATAGAGATCTGTAGTTTGACAATTTTTCGATTATTTCCACTCCATTGTCATTATACTAACCTATGCAAGAAAAGGGTAAGACAGAGCACACAACACAACACATTCACACCCACTACAGATACAACACAACACAACACAACACATTCACACCCACTACAGATACAACACAACACAACACAACACATTCACACCCACTACAGACACAACACAACACATTCACACCCACTACAGGCACAACACAACACACCCTCACCTGGAATGGAAGCCCATGGGTGCCCTCGAGTTGAAATAGGTAACATTGGGCATCTGTGGAATACCCAAAGTGGAGGCAATGGTGTTGGGGCAGACGACAGGGGGTGGTGGGGGCATGGGTGGTGTAGTGAAGCCCCCAATACCCCACATACTGGCAATACTGGGGTGTGGCACAGCTGGGGGGGAAGAGAGGGATGGGGAGCTCTGGAAACTCATATAAGGAGTGGTCTCAGGTGGGGATGGAATGGGTGGAGGCACTGGGGGAAGGCCTGGGTCAGTGGCGGTGGGTGAGGGTGAAGGGGTGTGGGTGGAGAGTCCTGGGGCACCTATCCCCATGCCCCCCATGCTGCCTCCCATGGCTCGAACCTCAGGGAAGTTCATGGTAACTCCACTTCTGTAAAATAAGAACAAATTAAAGGCATGAGGTGTGAAGACAGTATACGTATCATGTTATTACCTCCATCCATGAAGTTGAGCGAGAGGTTATGTTATGTCATGTTATGTTATGGTGTTTTCTCTGCCCTGGTTGCTATTTCCAAGCTCAAGATACAGACAAGGAAGGCAATTATTCCAGTGTGGTAAGTACATATGAATATTCTTTTGGAGAGTAGCATTATATTATATATAAATACCTATTTGAGGTGAGAGTTGCAAGCTTTCTGGTGCACGAGGAGGTGAAACGACTAGTGGCTGTGGCTAAGTCCTGCCAAACTTTATCTCCATTTTCACAACATGAACTCAAACTTTTCTTAGGTAATATATATATATATATATATACTGTGATGCTATAAACATGACGACATCACAATTAATGCCAGATAAATAGCCTTAGATCCTATTTTGCTTTGAATGCTGGCAAAATAAATATACTGTCTAAATTATATAACTTACAACCTTCCTAAACATGAAATAATAAACATGACACCTTATTGACTGTGGTAGTGTAATGTTAGGAAAAATTAACAATACGTACATTATTTCCAAGTCTCAATTAGTTACCATAAAAACATATATAGATACAATGCTAGTCTATTATCTCAGAATATAGTACAAGGAGGCTATCTGCTATCGCTAAATTATTGTTTTTTCCTCCCCAGTCAAAATTGAGTTCACAGCTAATATAAGACCTCTGTGAATGCATGTATCTGTATAATGTAACCATGTTTAGAGTCTGGTTTTCTTCCATAAAAGGCTGCATTACGACTAATACGTAAGTGTCAACATGAATACCAGCAATTAATATTATATGTTAAGTTTCTTGAGATCCTGTGAGGTGGTCATTCCATATGTTTCCCTTTCTAAATTATGATCACATGCAGTTATAAATAGGACGCTTAAAATACACACTTATCAGAAAATAAACCATGAAATGAAACCACTAATAGATATAAATTCTACCCCCAAGCCTTGTTCAGCCAATGCTAGATAGAGTATTTCCTCCTCTTTCAATATTACATGAACAAATCAACATCACAAAGGGAAATAATTGACTTTATTCCAAGTGCATTGAGTTTATAACATTACAAAAGGGAAACTATATTTAACAGCAAGTGCATTTAATTTAGTATAGAAATTACCATCAACACCACACTTAATGACGTATGCAGCTGCTATGAGCCTTTACTACGAACATACTTACAATACTTATAAGGAAACAGAGAAAAATAGAAGAAAAATTACTGAAGAAGTTTTCAGTCAACCCGAATGACCTTGAAAATAATTATACATAACATTGCATTCCACCTTGATATTAACACCTGTCTGACCCACTCGTACAGGTGTTCCTAAGACAAGGGGGAGGGGGAGGCCAGGGCAAAGGGAAGGAGGAGGGGGGAGGGTCCTAGCAACATCAAAACTCCACCTGTAATCCCTCATTTATGTGGATTTGACTTAACAGAGAGCATAATTCCACCTCTCCTCACTCCACCACTCCACTCCACCTCATCCACTAGCAGCAGGTAGTGTAAATTCAATGGTAGGGTTATTAAAGAAGACCATAACCTGTTTACATCTTGATATGCTACTTAACCTGTACAACACCTTGGTTAGTCCTCGCCTTGAGTACTACATCCAGGCCTGGGTCACATACAACAAAGGTGACATAAAGCGAATGGAACAAGTGCAGCCAAGAGCCACCAAACTAGTCCCCAAGCTGCCTGGTCTTATGTATGAACACAGACTGACTCAGCTCGGCATCACTACACTTGAAGAACACACAGTTACAGGCGACATGATTAAGTCTCATAAAATTCTAAAAGGGTTTGATAAGGTTGGAGATTGGAATTTCATAAAGTTATAGCCAATAGACCAGCATCTGGAGACAAGAGGACATAGCATGAAAGTGTTAAAGCCGTGCCACACCACCACCACCACGAGGAACAAGCTTTTCAGTTCAAGAATTGTGGACAAATGGAACAGTCTTGCTGAAAATGTAGTAAAAAGTACCACAGTTAATATGTTTAAAGGCAGTTATGACCAGTTTGAGGCTGAAACCCAACTGAGAAGAGGTACCAATTAAGAGCTTTGACTATATTGCCTCTTTACTATCACTAGGGTAAGCAAACTCGGTTAAACGGGAGAATAGGTCCGTGTCATGTACAAACACGAAACTCACTTATCATGTAGAAGACTCGGTAGTGGTGCCGTAAACGTTAAAAAAATGAGGTGCTCGCTTCTAGTGTGGCCATAATAGCACTCGAAAGTGTGGCGAAATTCAACAGTTTCTAAGTCCAGCGAGCTCTGCACCTCTCAAAACTAAACATTGAAATGATTTTCTTTTGTTTATGACTGAGATTTGTGGGTAATGGCATATAAGGATTTCATGATATCTATACAACTGAACGCGCCAATTGCTCTGCGCTATTCGCGCCGCTACCAATTAGATCTTTCCACACTAGGTTCAGTTATGCTTTTCATCTGTTTTAGGGACACGTCAGGTCACTCAGGTGTTCCTATACAGACTCATTGTCAGTTTTTGATATGGCGTTTCTTGTGAAGGATGTTATTTGTCCTATGGTGATTTTTGTGGAACATATTTCAAGGACTGAAGGGTTACTCAAACTGTTAATGAGACATGGTTTAGTGCCTGAAAAGAAACTTTGTGAAAAGTGCGGGAAGGAGTGCCGTGTAGATATACGCTAAGCTCTACCCACCTCCATCGTCTTAACAATAACCACACCACACCGGTAAGTCATAATGATATAATTTTGGAGGTCCTTTGTTAGGTTAGATTAATGTCCTAGCGAGGGTTCCAGGGGGGGGGCACAGCCCCTTCTGCTAGGTTAGGTTAGGTTAATGTCCTAGCGGGAGGGTCCAAGAGGGGCGCAGCCCCCCCCAGCTAGATTAGGTTAGGTTAGGTTATGGTTATGTTAGGTTAGGTTTAGGCTAGGTTTAGGTTAGGTTATGGTTAGGTTAGGTTAGGTTAGGTTATGGTTAGGTTAGGTTAGGTTAATGTCAGGTTAGGTTAGGTTAATGTCCTAGCGGGGAAAACCAGGGGGGGCGCAGTCTCCCCAGCTAGATTAGGTTAGGTTAGAGAATTTCGAAATTTTCTTTGCTTTTTGAAGGCCCATATTTCGCTTATTTTTCATCCCCCCCAAAAAACCCCGATTCCCCAGGATCCCCCAAGCTTGTTTGAAGGGATAGGGGGAGTTGGTGGGGATTCGGGATCAACTCACCTGGTCAACTCACCTGGTAGGGCCTTACCACTCTGTATCCAGCCAGACTGGACAAGGGGGGGCAGGCCCAAAAGACCAAGACAGATACTCCAGTCAGGCTATACACGGACAGTATTACTACAAGATGATAATGAATGACTGGTTGAGTGTATCTTCCAATAAAACAAAAAATTGACAAGAAAATATCAAAAGGTAGAAAAGAACTGGATATAGGATAGAGCAGAGTGAGTGGATGGAATGAAGAAGAATGGGATCAAAAGGAGAACAAATCATTACCCAAGGACTGTAATCTGGACTTAAACACAGGGACTTATTATCCAGAATTACCACAAACTCCACTCCACCTCTCATCACACTTTATCTCTCTTCACCTCATCACTATACCTCTCACCATACTACTCCATTCCATCTCTCCTCACCACTCCACATCTCATAACACTACTCCACTCCATCTCATCACTCCACCGCTCCACCTGACCCTTCCACCTCACCTCTCCACCTCCTCACCTGTCCAAGCGTGTCGCCAGTCCTCTGCTACGTGTGAGTGGAAGATGCTGTCATGAGGGTGTCAGTCCTTGATGAGTGGCACGCTTAACTTACTCCACAAAACTAATATTCATCCACAAAAACCCTGCCAAGTGTTTACTAAACAAAGCTGATCGGCTGCTAGAGGACAAGTGAAGGTCATAATGCGTACCTCATGCACACCTCCATGTATTATAGAATAGTATGCTCCACAGAGACGGGAATGTGTATATTATTATAAATTGCATGATTATAAGACACCTAATATCATGTAAGCATCATAACCCTTCACATAAACAACTGTGTACACTATTATGTATTGGAAACGAGAAATTTCTGGAATAGATGCGAACTTTTGACATTTGGATAATTCTAGCATCACAGGCGGACAACTCACTATTAACAACAAGGACTATACTAAATAACAACTATATGAGTGTCCATAACAAGTGCCAGAGTCCTGCTGCATCCCTTCTATGCACATAACTTTCCACTTCTGACCCACGGAAGTTAGTTTGGTTCCTGCGGTGCCTCCACACTCGCTATGAAGGACGTCTTACCCGCAAAAAAAGTGGAAAAAAGTCCACTGCAGCTATATGATCCAAGCAGACCCACATCATGCAAGTTTGGAAGGATGAATGGTAAACTGGAAGGAATGTAAACACTTTAAACACTTTATTATGCCTGCTAATACAAAATAATCTAACATATACAAATAGTATATAGCTTTTTGGGCATATAAATCTAAAATCTTAAAGAACTTAATAGTAGTATAGAAAAAAGATGGAAAGGAAGGAAAAGTATTTTTAATTATGAGAAGTAATTTTATAGATATAAAGAGAAGAAGAAGAATATCAATGACATTTTGAAATGACAACTATAATAATAACAAAGATTTAGAAATAATACAACTACAATTGTAGTAGTAGTAATGATAATTTGTATAATGAAAAAAAAAATAATAGTAGTCTAATATATTAATGATAATAATAATAATAATAATAATAATTATTATTATTATTATTATTATTATTATTATTATTATTATTATTATTATTATAATAATAATAATAATAATAATAATAATAATAATAATAATAATGGCAATAATATTAATAATAACAGTAATAATGATAATGATAATAATATTAATAATATCAATAATAATAATATGGTTTGCGTTATGCTATTGGTAGATGATAATGAAATAATGAAAATAATGACAAACATATTTACATTATTTGTAATAACAATACTTGCCTTGGTCCGATCGACAAGGCGTGTTGGATGGCCCTTACTACATACCAAGCTACATCACAAGACGACAAGGCGGTTCATCCTTCTACTAACAAGTGTATCTTCTTTTTCTTTTTTGTTGAGGTGAAGATCACCACGGCCAACTTGAGAGTCCGCCGCCTCTGCACTGTCCTCCACTCCTTAGATACTTTTTCTGGTCAGGCAGGGAGTTGCTGGCTGCCCCCCTGGGAGTGGCTGTGTGCAGGATGGGAGGTTCATCCGGGATGCCCTGCAGGTACTTATCTAACCTTTTTTCAAAGGTGTCGGTGGTGCAGAGTGTGGTGTCCCTGATGCCCCTCGGAAGACAGTTGAATAGTCTTGGGCCCTCGTACATGAAGCTGGTGCTCACGATGGTCTTCATTCTTTGGCCCGTTGCCTCAACTGTCCTCCTGTAGCATGTTCGGCCAAATCTTGGGTGTCTCTGGCCAGTAATTCCCTCCTCGGTTTGGTACGTGGAATTTGGGACCTGACCCTCCAGAATCTTCCACACATATATTATCATGTACCGTCGCCTCGCCTTTGAAGGGAGTACAGTCCGAGAGTCTTCAGTCTTTCCCAGTAGTTTCCTGGGGAGTGGAGCCTACTGGTGAACACCCTCTGTACCTGTTCTAGCTCTTTTATTTCCTCCAGCTTGTATGGAGACCAAAGTTGGCAAAGGTACTCCAGTCTGAATAGAACGAGGGACTTCCGCAGTGGGAGTAGATGGGCAGGCTCCCTTGTGTGGAATGTGCGAAAGATCCATCCTGACATCACTGTGTTCTCAATGTGGGTCTTGTATGTGAAGTCATTGCTGACCCACACACCGAGATCCCGAAGAGACTCCTCTTCCTCAATTTGCACCTTCCCAGTCTGGTAGTTTTTAATTCTTAGGTTCTCATTTTTCCCATACCTGAGAACTTTGAATTATTCACTGTTGAACGTCATGTTGTTTTCTGTCGCTCAATCAAAAATTATGTTCATGTCAGACTGGAACAACCCTGCATTTCTTGGTGAATTTATTTCCTTGCTGATTCTTGTATCATCAGCAAATGATGACACATCAGAGGAGGTGATATTTTGATCTATGTCACCGATCATTATAAGGAAAAGCAGTGGTCCTAGCACAGAACCTTGTGGGACGCCACTTTTTACCTCCGAGCTGTTGGATCTTTCGCCATCCACACATACTGCTTGTGTTCGACCACTCAGGAAGCTGTGAAGCCACACTCCAAGTTTACCATCAATCCCCAGGTTCTTGAGTTTGTGGAGGAGGATGCCGTGATCCACCTTATCGAAGGCTTTAGCGAAGTCTAGGTAGATCATGTCTACATTGTTATCCTGGCTGACTTTGCTAAGGATAAATTCTTGGTGTTCCAGCAGCTGAGACAGGCATGATAACTAATTCGCAACCTTGACAAACTATCTCAATAGTAGCCATGACAGAACTGAGCACATAAATGTCTCCTGACCTGTCTTCTCACCTGTGCCCCGCCTACTATTACATATAGCAAGTTCTCATCGGCGTAGCTGGTGCTGTTAACTGGTGGTGGCACGTCATTGGACAGAGGAAATATAGACACAATAAGAATCCTCTCCAGCAAGTACCCACAAGCCCCAGCTTTAAACAATTGATAATCAGTGTTTGTTTATGTTCGTGTCATGGAGGGAGCTCCCTGGACTTAGAAAAAACTCGACAGACGCAATACATTCCCGGACGTATTGCAGCGTTATTATTAATTTCCGACAGGTAGTGTGATCATTGAAAATGTTGTAAATAGTAAGAGCAACAAGCTGAGGGTGGCCATAACCATCTACTGTTTAATGGCATAAACCATAATAAAACCGGAAAACCAACTTATTGAATGTGATGACATTACTACCTAAAGCAATCTCTTTATTTCTTTTATTATATACGAAGTACGATAACATGATGGCCCGTATTAATGATTATGATGATGGTCAGCTGAGTCAATGTTTGTCTGCGTCACAACGGGACTTCAAAACCAAACACACCAACATTCCCACGTGAGGGGCGTCGTCACTCGTCACCGTGTCTGCAGTTCACTTGTCAACGAAGCACGCCATGAGGACCAGGTTCTGTATGTGTGGATGTTACTATACACACAACCTCTTCATAAAGGAGTACGAGATGCACATCAAGTTTGTGAACAAGGAACAGTTTCTAAAGGACTACAAGCAGGTGAGCAGAGGGCAGCAGGTACACTGTAATTATGTTAAGCACCACACACGTTATAGATGATTTCCTGCGTAAAGAAATAATCAAACAGTTGACAGGCAGTTACTTGTCACAGATGTGTGGTTTGGAAATAGTGTGGATATTTCTTTACAATCACTACTCCATCCCTTTCTTTTTTCTCTCCTTCCCTACATGCTATACATAGTGTACTCAACACATCTGTGAACGTTTCAGGGGGGGAAACCATTATTTACCTCGCAAAACGTCTTTGAAGTTATGTTAGGTTACGTTACGTTAGGTCGGTTAAGTTAAATTGAGTTATGGTTAGGTTAAGGTTGTTAGGTTAGGTTACGGTTTAGTTATGGTTAGGTTAAGTTTGGTTAGGTACGGTTCAGTTAGGTTCGGTTATATAAGATTTTTACATTTTGTTACCCAAATCCAGAAAAAAATCTAAGGTTGAGAACCCTAACTTTTGGGTAATAAAATGTTTAAATCTTATATAACCGAACCTAACCTAACTTAACCTAACCATAACAGAACCGTAACCTAACCTAACAACCTTAATCTAACCATAACTCAATCTAACTTAACCAACCTAACATAACCTAACCTAACATAACTTCAAAGACGTTTTGCGAAGTAAATAATGGTTTCCCCCGCCTGAAACCTTCACAGATGTGTTGAGTACACTATGTGTACTAGTATGTAGGGAAGGAGAGAAAAAAGAAAGGTGGAGTAGTGATTGTATAGTTTTACAAGAGAGAGAGAGAGAGAGAGAGATCATATAGATAGAGAGAGAGAGCTGCAGCTTTGGTATATCAATGTAAGTTTTCCATAACCTTTAGCATAATGACTCTTCCCTCCTTCCTTTCCCCATCCAGAACCTGCTGGTCAAGAGCTGCTACAACCCAGAGACCATCATCCCGCAGGTGGGTACATCCTGCTACACCTACGTACTTATTACATACTTCATCACTACCTAATAAGTGCAATCATTCACAACACTATTTTTGAAGACTGTTTTAAGTTATTTATATGTTTGGAATTTAATAGATGTGAAAAGAGATCTACTGTACTGTCTTTAAAAGTATTCAATCCCTTGTTTGCATTCATTTGCATAAAGTTAACTTATTTAATTGCCCTTCTTGCATATCTGCCGAATTAATGTAAACTGGTTCATAAACTTCAATTGTATAAAAGGTTTCTAGGCACTTAAAAACACTAATTCCCTACAGCTGGAGGAGGAGTGTGAACGGCGCAGATGTCTGGAGGAGGACAGCATCAAGCGTCGGAAGCAAGTGGTGGACCAGTACACACCTTTACACCCTCACTTGTACACTCTGCAGGTGGGGACTGACAGTGATGTGAAGTGATGGATGATGTATTGTGGGGGAATTGATATTAATGTTCAGTTTCAGTATGGTGATAATGGTAATTAGTGATGTTGATATTGATGCTAACAATGGTAATATTAAGAAAATTAGAAATATAATGGTGTTAAAGAGATGATTATAACAGTGATGGTCGTTATAATGATAGTAATGATGAACACTCTGACAGCAATCGTTTCTAGACAGTCGGTTCCTGGAGTTGGTACAAGAGGCCAAGCAGCCGGACCAGACCCCAGACGGACTGACACGCCTCCTCAAGCACCACCAACAACGCATCTTCTCCTTTCCTGTCTTTACTAAGGAGTTCTGTAAAATGTTCCTAGAGGAGTTGACTAATTATGAAGAGTCTCCACTCCCAAAAGGTCGCCCAAATACCATGAATCAGTGTGGAGTATGTACTGATTGTACTTCCTTGTCTGTTGCTTCACTTCATGGTCATTTATTTCCAATTCAGCTTAGGGGAGAGGGAAGGAGGTTGGAATTTTGCCACTTGCCCGAGCTCCTTATGTGTATGTGCATGCGTATGTGTATGTGGATTATAATTACAGAAGACTGCTTAATCTATATCTCAACACAAGAGAAAGAAATACTGAATGCATACTTTTATTCCTGAAAAAATAATTCTATATCATGTCCACAGATTAAGTTGGAGGAACTTGGCTTCACTGACTTTGTGAGCAGCCTGCGCACGGAGTACCTGAGCCCCATAACAAGACTCTTATACCCAGACTGGGGCGGCGGTTCTCTTGACTCCCACAAAGCCTTCATAGTCACCTACAAGGAAGGGGAGGATGTGGACCTCAGCTACCACTACGACAATGCTGAGGTGATTTTTATTTATTTAAGTCTATACAGGAAGGCGGCTAGAGATTATACAGCCTAGCAAGCCACAGCTAGGTGAACACGGCTGTTAAATGCAAACATGTATAGAGTCTTTCAGAATAATGATAGCGATAGCAATAGAAACCATAACCATAACACCATCTAAAAAAATGTTACACTCATCCATACATTCTATCAATTTTCATTTAATGTAATATATGATGCAAACAAATATAAGTAGACAGAAGCTACAAGGTAATGGTCTTGTTTTGTTTCAGGTGACTCTTAATGTGGCCTTGAATGAAGACTACAGTGACGGTGACCTTTATTTTGGTCCCATGAGGTCGGAAGAGTTATCGCATAAAATTGGTTACTCCCACCAGCCGGGCCAAGGATTGCTGCACCGAGCACAGCAGTTCCACGGAGCATTACCCATAATGAGTGGCATCAGGTGGGTTTGGCTGGACAATGTTCAACACAAAACTGTCTAATATTTTTTTCATTGCACTTCCCTACATCTTATAATTTGTAAACATCTAAATTAAACTTGACTAATTATGTAATCAAAGAAGGGTATATTCATGCTTTACACCCTTGACTTGTAGAATGTATAAGAAATGTCATGTTCTTCAAATTGTGAGTGTGCCTCTATTCAACTGAACTAGGTAACTTCTTTTCCTGCAGACACAACCTCATCATCTGGATGCGATCATCTGAGGTGAGGAACAAACTGTGTCCAATGTGCGACCAAACACCCACACTGGTGCCTGTGCAGGAAGGCTTTGGGGATGGTTTCACACAGACCACGGAGGAGATCTGTGCCCTCAGCTGAACACTGTAACATGAAGCCGTCCTGATGGAGGGTTCTGAAGCATTTGTGATAATATATTGGTAAGGAAGTTTTATCACATGTAGTAATGGTTGAAGTAGTGGTGTTTTGTTGGGGAAGTTTGTGATATGTATCTGTGATGGAAGTACAGTTGTCTGCAAGGAATGTCAAGCATCATGGCTCATAAAAATAGTTTTACTTCATGGCGCAACATTACCAACAAAGTGACTAGACAGTACTGGCATATTTGAGCTTGGCATTATAGAAGGAATGTGTACTGATATAAATTCATAATGTGTGTTCAGTCAGGGAGTTAATGATCAGTACAATTGTGATGTCATAGTGTTTGACTATCCATATAGGCAACTGTACGATAGTTTGAAGTAAATAGTCAAAGTAGTAACTATTATAATTAATCAATTACATAGAAAGATATTTACATTTTATATACGTATATATTTTATTAACAACATGAGTGTGGCAGTGAGTGTTCACCTAGACGTGGCCTGGTAGCCTGGTGTAGGTTTTTTTTATATATATACATTTTGACATGACTGCTATGCTCTTGTTTTATATTTGCAACTTTCATTAAGGATCATTAAAGTTTATTGTTAAAGATTTTATAATTATACAATCAGCTGTTTTATCTTTCTCCTCCTCTTTACTCCTTCCTATTCTCCCCCTTCTCCTTTTTCTTCTCATTTAATCCTTTTCCTAGCGTTAAATATGTCTGTACAAGTCTTTTCCAGTTGTTTGTCTCTCTCCTCTTGCTTCTCCTCACCCTTTTTATATTATCATTCTCCTTCGTTTTATTATCATTTTGTCCTTTCTCTAATGTTGAATATATATGTACAACTCTTCTCCAGTGTTTCCTGTTTATTGTATTATCTCCTCCTCCTCTGCCACTGTGGTTAAAATGATATAATTACTACGCCCAGGTCCAGCCATTAGACCTCTCTATCTCAATAATAACTACTTTAACTTGTTCATGTTGGAAATAACATAAGAATTTAAGATTATATTGAAAGTTGGTTTATATAAGCTCTAAATTTCCGAAATAAATAGTAAGTATACAGTAAACCCTCTATATACCGGATATATCGGACTATATAGCCACCGGATTATTTTTATCTAAATCGAACGGCGGCGATATATGCGGTGGGCATCCGGTACAGTTTCCCGCCAAACCAGCCACCCATGCTGATGCAAGTTGCTCCTCGGTCAGTTTTAGTGATGGGAATTCCGGCTCTTTTCAGGGAGCCGATTCTTTCGTTCTCGTTCACTCAATAGAGCTCTTCCAGCTCCCAAACGGCTCTTCCTGCTCCCAAACGGTTCTTTCGGCTTTCAAATACATGCACACACATTTTCCGTCACTACACCCGAGGTTCCAGAAGTTATATTTGATGACAGAGCATAGAAGTAACATACATAAATACAGGTAAGCTTTAAAATACAATTATTAGCTGTAGTATACGTATTGAGTTTGGATGCTAAAAAGTGTTTAGTGTTTTTGCGTGTGTAGCAGGATAAATCGGATCTTCGGATAAGAGGTTCCCCCCCCCAATAGATCCGATTTATAGAGGGTTTACTGTATTCCGATCCGATTTAGAATAGAGCCCCATTAAATGTTTTTTTTCCTTATGATGAGAGAGAGATAATAATAAAAATAAAATGGCTAACAGTACAGGGTAAGTTAGTCCATTTATAATCGCTATTGAGCCTGATGGGGGAGGTGATAGAGGGAAGACTGCTGTGAAAAAAGGAAAGGCACACTAAATAAAGATAGAACCATAAAATAATTGCAAATATAAATGTTTTCTTGGAGGAAGCATGGGCATAAAGTATGTGTTATGATACAGAATGGAAGATGACCTTACATGCACATTCTAACCTAATACTCACCTCCTCACCCTTCCTTTGTTATATTTCTTTGTATACATATATAGCAATTAATATATTTGTTTATCTCCTTACATTTTTCACCTGACTAGATTTTAATGGTAAGAATACAGGATGAGGGAGTGTACCGTTAGAAAGACTGTGATTAATGACGTCAGAATCAACACAAGAAAGACATGTGAAAGTTGGGCTCATAGGATCCACCCAGGAATCATCGTAGCTCTAAATAACAACAAGAGGTGAGCAAAATACTTCCTTTCCTTTCCTCATCAACCATTCTAGAGTAAGTCAAGATGCAATGATATCTTCCCCTCTGTTAGGTAGTGTAAGGATAGGTTAAGCAAGTATTTGTCTTGCCAACTACGTAGTGTGGAGGTATGGACCAGTCTCGCGCGTGATCCTCCTGACCATGGTAAATAACACACACACACACACACACACATACATTGAGTACTGGGTGCAGCGCGTGATCTTTCAGACCAATGTGAATCACACACACACACACACACACACACACACACACACACACACACACACACACACACACACACACACACTAAAAAAAAAAAACACTGGTAATTGAATATGAAGCAAAGGAAATTGAATTAAAATCTAGAAGTTGTAAATAGTTTTCAACATGTTTGTACATTAAATATTCACGTTTCCAAACGGTTACAATCATATTTGACGATATTTTGGGTTCACCCCCGCTGGAGCTGATGACATAAATAATACATAACATCCTGAACTTGCGTAGGGTAGTCATGATAAATTGAGTAATAAATAAATAAATGAAATGAAAGCTAATCAAGCGCATTTCATCCTACTCGTGCTCCTCTACCTAGAATTGAAGGTGACATAGGACTTCATAAATGGTTCGTGTAGCAGAGAAAAGCCTTAAAACTGTAGAATGTCATGTATCATAAGACGCTGATGTATTTGTAGGGTTGTTAGGGGATGGGACAAGGGGACTCCTTAACTATTTACCGATCAAAATGTATTTATATCGTCAGTATGATGGTATTTTCTAAAGTGTACATAGTAAAACTCATTGCAATTTCCTGATAATGTAAAGATGATAGTCTAACTCACCTTTATGGTTGCTACGTATTTATTAGTGACAAAAATAATTCAGGTATGCGAGTTTAATGAAGTTAGGCAGCTTAGTAACAAATCAAATGTATATCCTTTGCCCAGCATTGTTAAGTTCTGTGACCATAAAGTTGTGTGTTCATATTCGCTTCACTTTCCTGCTCTCCCCTGCTTGGAAACACTTGAACAAATAATCGGTATGAACAGTTTGATAAATATTAACATTAATAATACAAAAATATTCCTACGGTAAAGGTTGAGTATGAGTAAGCTTAAAAATGTATCTTAATCATCACTGCACAAACATTTCGATGAGTGAGACAGCTGCTGTGGATTAGCAAAGCTCTATACTAGTTAGGGTGTTGACTTACTACCTGCTGCATGGGAACCGTGCACTGGAAGCAAAACAGACATATCACATTCCCCTGCTGAAGCGTCCCCCCTAACCCTTCCATCCCCTTGCTGAGAGTCACGGCAGAGGCAGGTGAGCTCTTATTCTCCGCCGTGATTTCCTCCACTTTGCGGAGAAAAAAACTCGGTAAAAAAAAATCTGGCGCTTTTTCCCCACTTTACGCCGATGAGGCCAAAGTTTGTGTGGAGTCCAAACACGGCGAGGGGCAGTGTTACCAAGCCCGCCACTGGTACCATGGAGGAACCAAGTATATAGTTTTATTCTTTTTCCATTAAATAATCGGTAAAGTATATAGTATAAAAATGCATCCTTCCCCGGTTAGCCTTGCTTGTTGAGTGTCCAGCTTGCCATCGCTTAGTACGTACATCACGGTTCACAAAGGAAGACTATTGGTAGTATCTGCACGCGGGAACACCTGCCTCTGTTTTGCGCGGTTTGTTGTTCGTCGAGAGATCTTGAATTTAAAGTGCACACTGCAACGGCCCAAACTTTGCGCTGGAGGGGGAGAGGGAGAGTGGAAAAAAAAAAAACTCCCACCGTGTATATTCGCTTTAGTCTGAGCGTTGCTTTTACCTCGTCACTACTTAAGATAGGAGAGAAAAAATACTGCCTAAAAATATTTGCTGGTTTGTCTTTCCTCTGCTTCTCGTTGCGTGTTGTGATGGTGGTTTAGGTATGATTTTTCTCTCTCTCTCTCTCTCTCTCTCTCTCTCTCTCTCTCTCTCTCTCTCTCTCTCTCTCTCTCTCTCTCTCTCTCTCTCTCTCTCTCTCTCTCTCTCTCTCTCTCTCTCTCTCTCTCTCTCTCTCTCTCTCATTCTATATCCGTGTTTTGTTTAGTTATTGTGGTGTGGAAAGCAAAAGAATAGTCACTTCACCAAAACTCACTCAAAAGATTCAGGAAACTTTGCCAACAACCGCGGAGAGCAAATATAAAGAGAGTTTGCTCACTAATACAGCTACTCCAATACTTCTTCACTTCCCTGTCTTCTCTCCTCCCTCCTCCCTCCTCCTCTTCCTCCTCCTCCACCTCCTCCTCCTCCTCCTCCTTCTTCTCCTCCTCCTCCTCCTCCTCTTCCTCCTTCTCCTCGACTTGGGTCCTCCCCCCAACGTCAACATGAAATTTGCCTTAATGAGATGG
>JAXIVD010005029.1:27500-31653 GCA_036785275.1 Cancer borealis | reverse complement strand
GGGGGATAATGTATAGATGAGTATGTATATTATTATTATTAGGTGGTGGTGAGTTTTGGTAGGTAGTAGAGGTGTGTGGTGGATTTTTGATGTGGGTGTTGTGTTTTGTGGGGAAGGTTTTTGTATGTGTTATGTTAGGGGGGTGTGGGTGGTTGGGGTGGGTGTTGGGGGGGTGGGGGTGGGGGAGAGGAGAAGATTTTGGATGTGGTATATGGAGTTATGAGTGTAAAGGGTATGTGGGGGATGGTTTTGTAAGGGGGGTGGGGGTGAGGGTGGGAGTGGAGGTGGGTGGGGTAGGGGGGGTTGGGGGTGGTGGGGGGGGGGTGGGGGATGGTGTGATGGGAAGGAAAGGTAGGGTGGGGGGGGGAAAGGGAGTGGGAGTGATGTTGGGAGTGTGGTGATGGGGTGGAGGATGTGTGGGGATTGAAGAGGAAAGGAAGGATGGGATGTGTGTTTGATGTTGGTGTTGAGGGGTTAAGGAGGGTTAGAGTAGGAGAGGGTTTTAGTTGTTGTATTGATTGGGTGGTGGGGGGGGGTGTGTGTTTTGTTAGGGTTATGATGAGTTAGTAAGAAAAGAAAAAAAGGTTATTAAAGTGGGGGAGGGTAAGTAAGTAGGTAGGGTAAATATGATGTGGTGTTTGTGGATGGAGTGTGGTTAGTTGGTGTGTTTTGTATATTAGTTGTGGTTTTATGGATGTTTGGTTGTTGTTGTAAGGTTTTGGGGTGGGAGGGGGGGGGATGTTTGTGGTTTTTGGAATAATGAGGATTGTGGTGTTGTGGGGGGATAGGTGGAGGGAAATTTTTGGTTGGGTGATGGGTGGGGGGTGGTTTTGGTTGAGTGGTGGTTGGGGGTAGTGGGGGGTGGGTTGTTGGGTGGTGGTTGTTTGTGTTTGGGGGGGTTGGGGTATGTGATGGTTGTGTTTTTGGGGGGGAGGTTATGGGGTGTGGTGTGTTGGGTGGTGTGTGTTGGGTAGTGTGAGGGGGTGTTGTTGGAGATTTAATAATAATGTAAAATAGGGGTTATAGGTAGGGAAGAGAATGGGAAGAAGGGGGGGAAGGGTGTAGTAGGATTGTGAAGGAATATGAGATAAAAGGGTGGGTTTTAGTAGTGATTGTTGAGTTATGTTTGTGTTTGGGTAGTTGTGTTGGTGGGATGAGGGATTAATTAATATTTTTTGTGTTTTTTTTGTTTTGTTTTTGTTTGTGGTGAATTAATTACCTCCTTCAACTTCCCCCCCCCCCCTTTTCAACAATGATATTCAGGTACTCGTGCATATTTAAGACTAGATATAATAATACTTAGTGACTTCTTCCAGTTTGCATTAATAAGAGTTCAGTAAATTTTCCTGTACGATGAATAGTTTATGGAAAAAACTTATCGCAAATAAGTTCATGTTTTTTCGTTAGTCAGTTCACCTCATGAGTGGTTGGTTTTGCCTGGCTGTTACCAGTATGTCTATGGTTTTAGGTTTTATATAGAATGAAAGGAGTATTGATTAGTGAATAATTGATCATTTTCAGCAGATACAGATTACCAGCAAGACACTACGTATAATTACAGGACAGCCGTAGGTAGACGTCTCCTTAATTATGTATATCTCTTATAGGTTGGGCCTCATGATAGTACACAGCCTGCTAGAACCACAACACAAGAACGATCCACTAAGAACATCAGTCTCCCTTCATTGGTTAAAGGTTAGTTTGCTCCATTTATTTATAGTTTGATATGATATGTTTTAAATGGTACTCGTGGCCACTTGTTAAGAGATTCTTTTCTTGCATTTTAAATGCATGAATTCATTAGATAAGGTTATGACTTACTATGTTGCAAGTAATATAAAGGACCAGTAACCATGGAGATAAAGCTTCATAATGAGCTGTCCTCTCCCTCACAGCCATCTAGCTTTGTAACTCTTTCAACGCTATGCTGCATACTACTAACAATCATGATATAGTCTGTCATGTTCTATGGCTGCCGATTACAAAGAATGTTGCATTTCAGATCAGTGGCCACCACACTACCGGAGGTGGTGGTGGTCCTGCTCAGAGCGTCTGCCTGTACCACAGGTGAAGGTCATGCTCTGTGTCTGTACCTCAACTCTGCTTTCCAGCCAAATCAAAACTAGCTGCGAGTTAAAATGATGAGCAAACAGGGGCGCATGAGGCCACGCGGGACTGTTTGGCCCTCGTGACCAAGGCAGAGCGTTGCCTCATGTTACATACGCCCCTGTTTGCACATCATTAACTTACAGCTCTACAGTATGGTATAGAAAGCTTGATTGAATAAAATACTCTTAAACATTATGATTGAATAAAATACTCTTAAACATTATTCATTATTTTCTCTTTTATTGTATAGCACATTTTTTTTACAAATCGCCTCCTTGCAGCCGTACATCATCACTCAGGTTGTGTTAAAAGAGTACGTACGTACACCTTAACCGTGACATCACCCTCACACACACTGCATTACATATTCTCACCTTGGCCTGTAGTGTCGCGTTCATTCTTCCCCAAGTACTCCTCTACCACCATCTAGATCGAAGTTTGCTCAGCTGTGTGGGAGTGACTCCCATACACTGTGATTTGCGCAAACTTCGATCTAGATGGTGATAGAGTAGTACTTAGGGAAGAATGAACAATTTAATGAATGCGACACTACAGGCCAAGGTGAATATTTGTAATACAGTGTGTGTGAGGGTGATGTGAATGATGTTACTTATCCCTTGTGTGGTGGCGGTGATGTTAGCGGCGTTGGGGAAGATGTGACGTCTAGGCAGTCAAGGTAAGGCGGCGATGGTGGTGGTGATGTGGAGTCCAGGCAGCGGCGGTCTACACACTCAACCTGCAAACACACGTAGTATCAATCCCAAGTCACTATACTTATACAGTGACGTCGCTAACAGATCAGGTTTATTACTGTTGAAAATATAAAGCTGTCGTAGCGATATAAAGGTAATGTAAACACTATTAAAACTATAAGTGTATGATTGTATTTAATCACTCCCTGCCTTAATGAAGCCTGATGTTAGAATTAGTGGTGCCTAATTAGTACCTGTAATTTCCTAACACTATATTCTTGGATTATAATAGTCTATTATATTCTGTCTATAAGGATCATAGTGGCACTGTTGGCACTACATATCTAGACCGTATGTACAACAGCCGGTGAACGGTAGTTAGTCACCCCCCACTACACTACAAATGACTAGTTAAATACCTGCAGCTATCATTCACAAACGTAAGATAATTCAAGAAAAAAAGTAACAGAAACCTAAACATTACCAATCAGCAAACTTGACACAAATACCTGATACTCGTACTAACACAGGGAAGACGACGACGCCCAAGACCAGGTGTGTCGGCCAAGGCGAGGGTGGTGGTGGTGAGGGAAGACACCTGGGACAACCTGCCTCTGCTGGTGCCGGGCGCGGACTGATATCCTTACCAGCTTTCGTGACCACACCACCGCGGATTGTTGGGGTGAAGGGGAGGGTGGTGGGGGGAGGAGCCTCGTTACTCCCCACCTATGACAATGCCTCTTTATACTATATTCTGTAAGTCTTCTGTAAGTCATTTTAACTATACTTTTGTTTCAGGTATTTGTAAGTGTATATATATTTTCTTCAATAATCACAATACTAACTAAGTATAATATTTTCTTCAGCTTCAGTAAATTATGAACAGCTAACCAGAATAGCTGTTAATGACGTAATACTAATCATTTCATAGTTACCAGATTTTTAACGTCAATATTATCTTATGATTTAACACATTGAACATAACACAACACAACACAAGTACAGAACACAACACACAAGTACAGAACAAACTTGCCCAACACACTGATGCAACACACCACTGAGGCCACGAGGTACTCAGACTAATTATGGGTGTAGAGGAGCACTTGACAGTCACCACCCACCACCCACCCACCTCCCCGTCACCCAGCTTACCGACGACCCCACCCACGACTTAAGGTCACGTACGTCTGGGGTCACCACCTGCAAGATGACCCATTTAAGAACCTCCTAAGTGAAGAAACACACACACACACACACACACACACACACACACACACACACACACACACACACACACGCACACGCACACGTCATTCAGTTGTTGGTTGTTGCATTTCACGAACACTAGA
>JAXIVD010005029.1:5000-25000 GCA_036785275.1 Cancer borealis | reverse complement strand
ATGAAAAATAAACACATACATACAATAATACTTTTGTTCTTCTTTATGCATGAGAGACGAACGAGGCGATTAACGCGAAGTAATAAATATATAGAAAAAAATAAATATTCATAATCTTGAGCGAGCATCGATACCAATTAAGTTTGTACGTATATATATAGAGAGAGAGTAAGAACAGAATACAATCGTGACTGCTTTATCCTTTGCATTTATGAGCTCCTGTTCCTCTATTACTTTCAAGCTAAACTGAGAAAACGGAAGGACTAGAAGAAGGACACAAGGGGTGGCTACGGTAGATGATTAAAGAGGTAAAGAGTCAGGACCAAATGTTATATATATCCCCGTGAAAGTCAGTCCCAAGATGTGTTAGGTCTAGCTAAGGTTATGAAGGATTAATGAAGGAGGCGGTGAAGGAGGGAGCAAGGACAGTGAAATTTAAGGTCGTTGATTTGCGTTTCAGTCTTGATGGGCGTGGTGAGGATGGGCGGCAGGAGACATGGGTAAGGGGCGTGTTGGAGGGGGTTCTTAGCTAATATTTTCTTCAGTAGTTAAGAGCGGAAACCAAAATGAGAGACACCTTGGTAATAATTATAGGGAGCTAAACTTCCACCTTCCTCCTCTTCTTCCTCATCCTCCTCATCAGAATCCTCATCAGAATCTTCTTCACTTGACTCTTCACTTGACTCTTCACTGGATTCTTCACTAGATTCTTCATAACTTTCGTCGGAGTCCTCAGCGGAGTATTCGTAGTCATCCTCTTCAGCCAACTCAAGTGCCCTCTGGTAAGCATCAAAGAACTCCTCCTTCGCCTTCTTCACGTCTTCAGTGTCTTCAGGGACGGTAGGGAGGGCGTCACTCTCCACCCTGTAACCGTCCTCATCAGCATCGTACTTGAACTTGTATTCATTGCCTTCAGGAGCCAAGAAAGCGAAGTGGCCGCTCACTTCCCCGTCCTCGTTCCTCTTCTCCTCACGTTCACTGTCTCCCACGTGGTACTTGAAGCTGGCCGAAGATGTGTGCGTGTGGTTAGAAAGGTTTCTGTACGTGTGTGTGTGTATCTACTACTACTATTACTACTACTATTACTACTACTACTATTATCATCTACTACTAATATCATCTTCTAATCAAACAATTCACTACAAAACTTATTAAAACATGATAAACAAAACTAAAAAAACACATCAAAACTAAACAAACATCTACTGAATATAATATAATAGTCTCTCATCATCTCCTTCCTCTACATAAAGAAAACGAGATACACACAGTCACCTACATGAAGGACAACTTTGAAACACTTACTCGTACACTCCATTACTGTTAATATTGAAGTGGTTCTTAAGGGACTCGAAGTTGCTGAGGGTGAGAAACTCCTTGTCATAGGTTGGGAAAGGCGCTGCGATGGAGGGTACAGCAGCGGCCACCACGAGGGCGAGGACAAGAGTGGTCTGAAAATTGAAGAAAGCAAGAAAATAATTAAAAAGAGCAAAAAATATTAATGATTTATGGTCTGAGTGTGATTTGAAAACGAAGAAAAAAAAGAAAAGAATTAAAAAAAAAAAGATAAAAAAAAACATTAACGATCTATGGTCTAAAAGTAACCGTAACTAACCCACTTTATGCATTAAATTAAATAACTAGTTTTTTTTTCTCTCTTTCTTGTTTCTTCTTCTTTTTTTCTCTCCCCCTCCCCCCCACACAGATGCCCTTCCTAATGAGAGGTAGAGGTCAGCTGTTACTACCTGGCATCACCACAAAAACCAGGTGTGGCTGGCGGTAGACAGGTAAACAGAGGCTCAAGGTCACAGAAAACGATGCTACTTTCATTTCACCTCCAAAGTATTTTCTATTTTTTTCTATTATTTTTTTACTCTATTGAATCGTATAATGACATGTTGAAAAGGAGGAGATGGAGGAGGAGGAGAAGGAGAAGGAGGAGGAGGAGGAGGAGGAGGAGGAGGAGGAGGAGGAGAAGGAGGAGGAAGGAGGAAATCGGATGTATATATAAAAGAACATAAGAAAAATGGAATAATAATAATAATGATGATAAAGAAAGGTATGTAAGGGAATGTTTATCTCTCTCTCTCTCTCTTTCTCTCTTCTTCTCTCTCTCTCTCTCTCTCTCTCTCTCTCTCTCTCTCTCTCTCTCTCTCTCTCTCTCTCTCTCTCTCTCTCTCTCTCTCGTAAAAAAACAAAAGCATAGTGTCACTTGATTGATGATGTTATTGTTGAATGTCTTCTTATATGCGAGAGAAAGAGAGAGAGAGAGAGAGAGAGAGAGAGAGAGAGAGAGAGAGAGAGAGAGAGAGAGAGAGAGAGAGAGAGAGAGAGAGAGAGAGAGAGGAGAGAGAGAGAGAGAGAGAGAGAGAATTATACCTACTATCTCTACCATCTAAATCGAGCTTACAAAGATGATAATTTAAGAGAGCCAATACACTTTAGTCACTGAACATACCAGACCTAACACTACCCTTTCCCTTTCAGATCTCACTCTCTCTCTCTCTCTCTCTCTCTCTCCCTTCTCCTCCCCTTTCCCCTCCCCTCTCTCTCTCTCCCTTTCCCCTTCCCTTATCACCCCCTACCCCCCCTTTTGACTATAAATAATCTCCCCTTCTCTTCCAACGTAATTAATCCTCGTTGGTACTTTTTTTTTTTTGTCTTATCTATTTTCTCTCCTTTCCTCCCTTCTCCTATTTCCTTTTTTTTTTTTTATTCATCCTTCTACACCTCCTCTTCTTACAAGCTGATGATGATGATGATGATGATGATGATGATGATGATGATGATGATGAAGAGAAAGTTTTAACATTTTATACTAATGATGTTTTTTTACGCTCTAATTACCTTGCTATTGTTTGCTTGATGCCACGAGGTAATTATCTTATGTTAATTAATCTCCCTCACTTATGTCTCATTAAGATGTGTTGGATTGTATTTCGTTAGTCCCTCATTTTCCTTCCTCCCTTTTTTTTTTCTTCCTCGCTTGTGTAACGTGTACATGACCTTCTCTCAAGTCAGGTCAAAGAGATCAGGTCAAAGAGGTCAGGTCAAAGTCGCAAAGCTTATATTATTTTGTATCAATTTATATTTATTTTTGACACGAGTTTTTTTTATTAAGTTGTGAAAATTTAAAGTTGCATAATTTTTCTATCGTTTTCTATGTATATTTTTTGATTTATTACCTTGTCTGTCTTGAGAGAGAGAGAAAGAGAGAGAGAGAGAGAGAGAGAGAGAGAGAGAGAGAGAGAGAGAGAGAGAGAGAGAGAGAAGAGAGAGAGAGAGAGAGAGAGAGAGAGAGAGAGAGAGAGAGAGAGAGAGAGAGAGAAGAGAGAGAGAGAGAGAGAGAGAAAAAAAATGAAATGTCACAAAACCACTTTTATTCAGTTCTATTTCATTTTCTTTTCCTTCTCCTTCAAACACTTCCTTCGTCTGTCTGTCTGTGTGTTGCTGTCTGTCTGTCTGTGTGTCTGTGTGTCTGCGCAAAGCTTGTGGCCCAAATTTGGTACCTTGCCTGGCTTTCTCCCCATAACGAATCAGTACCCCTTCCCTTTCCCTCCCTTCCCCTACTCTACCCCACCCTCCGCCCAAACTACAGTTCCTTCCCATCCCTCCCTTCCTCATCCCTTCCCCTCCCTTACCTTCCCTTCGCCTCCCTTCCCCTACTCTACCCACACCCTACAGTTCCTTCCCGCCCTCCCTTCCTCATCCCTTCCCCTCCCCTCCTCGCCCCTTCCCCTTCCCTCTGCACCTGCCCCGCCTGTCTACTTCCCTCTCTGCACCCTATGCCCCCTTCACTCTTCCCTTTCCCTTCCTCTTATCACTGTCAGGAGTAAATTCAGGTGTGTTTCTGTCTTTTCCTTATCGTTTTTGTTACCGTTACGTTGTGTGTGTGTGTGTGTGTATGTGTGTGTGTGTGTGTGTGTGTGTGTGTGTGTGTGTGTGTGTGTGTGTGTGTGTGTGTGTGTGTGTGTGTGTGTGTGTGTGTGTGTGTGTGTGTGTTTTTAAGGAGTGAGAGAGAGAGAGAGAGAGAGAGAGAGAGAGAGAGACGAAAGAAGAGGGAAAGTAAAAGACAAGCATAAGTACGACAATGTCCTTCGAGGGTACGACAAACATTCATTCAATACCTTGACATCGAGACACAAGCAAAAAAAAAAAATATATGCATAAATAAAAGTACAAAACAGAGAGAGAGAAAAAGAGAAAAAGAGATAGAAAATAATAAGCTCAGTATTATTTTGTATTCAGTTCGTACACACAAATAAGCACACAAGAGATACAGACATACATATTAATTGTATTATTGTTGTAACGAACGGATGAATAAGAAAAAATTTAATAATAACAATGATATACTATAAGGTAAAGAAAATTCAGATACTTTTTTATATAGAGTTAAATATTTGCTGGTATTATGAGAGCAATTGACGTGTTAGATAGAGGCGTTGCGTGTGTGCGTGTGAGTGAGTGTGAGTGTGCGTGTGAGTCAGTGAGTGAGTGTGTGGGTAATTGTATGGGAGAGTGAGGGAGTGAGGGAGTGAGGGGAGAGGAGAGGAGGGGGAGGAGAGAGGGACATGGGGGGAGGGAGAAGAGAAAGAGAAGTTTCAACACCTAATAGAGTTGGGTTTCAAGTCTGAGCTAAATGGTAAGTGGAAAAAATTTATTAAAAAAAAACACTATTTCTACTACTACTACTGCTACTACTACTACTACTACTACTACTACTACTACTACTACTACTACTACTACTCTTGTTGTTGCTGTTGCTTATTATCATTAAGAGTAGCAGCAGCAGCAGTAGTAGTAGTAGTAGTAGTAGTAGTAGTAGTAGTAGTAGTAGTAGTAGTAGTAGTAGTAGTGGTAGTAATAGTAGTCTACATATAACAGACGTAAACAGAGCAATGACGCAACAGTGGAGGTCAATGAAGCGAGGAGAGGAAGGGGAGGTAAGGAGAAGGGGAAGGGGAAGGAGAAGGGAAGGGGAAGGGGAAGGGGAAGGGGAAGGGGAAGGGGAAGGGGAAGGGGAGGGAAGGGGAAGGAGTAGGTGGAAAGGGAAGGTGAGAAAGTGAAGGTCAATGATGTTGGTGAACCGAGGATAACATCACATACACACACACACACACACACACACACACACACACACACACACACACACACACACACATACATACACACACACACACACATACACACACGCACACACACACACGCACACACGCACACACGTATGTATGTCTATTACTCAAGAGAACGCGTGATCAGCATGACAATAAAAAAGAAGAGATAAAAAAAGGCTTGTAGGTTAGCTGTGTTGTTTGTTCTTGGTATTGAGTGCGTGCTAATCCTATTGAGAGAGAGAGAGAGAGAGAGAGAGAGAGAGAGAGAGAGAGAGAGAGAGAGAGAGAGAGAGAGAGAGAGAGAGAGAGAGAGAGAGAGAGAGAGAAGAGAGAGAGAGAGAGAGAGTGTGTGTGTGTGAGAGAGAATGAGAGCATATATGTAGGTGTAATAAGCCTATAGAGCGAGTCTGACCTTGCTATAAACACTATTTTTTGCTCTCTCTGTATCTCTCTCTCTCTCTCTCTCTCTCCTCTCTCTCTCTCTCTCTCTCTCTCTCTCTCTCTCTCTCTCTTCTCTCTCTCTCTCTCTCTCTCTCTCTCTCTCTCTCTCTCTCTCTCTCTCTCTCTCTCTCTCTCTCTCTCTCTCTCTCTCTCTCTTTTATTCCTAAATCATTCTTACGTTCAGCTGTGTTAATATTCATCTGCATAATTATCTAACACACTTTTCCTCACACTGTTCTCTCTCACTCTCCTCTCCTCCCCTCTTACTCTCACCTCTCCCTCCCCTCTCACTCTCCTCTACCTCTCCCGTCTTGCGCTCTCCTACCCCTCCCCTCTTATTCTCCCCTCCCTCTTGCCTCTCCCCTCATCTCTCTGCCACACACTAGGAGCGAGAGATGCAATGAAGTCACTCTAATAAGATGCTTCGTAACACTGACTCTCTCCCTCAACGTCCTCTGTGTTATAAGTGTGTAATGAGACGAGATGAAAAAAGCATCTCTCTAATTTTTATCTTATTTTTCTATTATATATTTTTTCTATCCCTCACTTGATGATTTTTTTGAGTTTATTTGTTGGTGATGTAAGTTAATGTTATTGTCTATTAATTAAGTTATTGTGGTGTTATTTTAGTCATTTGTGAATGTTTGTTTATGGAATTCTAAACGAGATTAATTAATAAAAGTGTCAAGAAAATTTTTAAATATCAACACCACAATGATTTTTTCCTTTATAAACTATCGGTGATACACAAAAGTTATGTTATCTATAATATTAAGTATGTACCGAGTGTTAAATTATCATACTACTTCACACTGAATTTAAAAGGACAATGACCAGTAATTTAGCAGCGAGAAAATACGTTAAAAAGTCAGAACAGAAAAAAAAGTTATCCCTTTAGACTACAAGCAAAAAAATACGTAGAGTTAGAACAGAAAGAGAGAGAAAAAAAAAGACAAGTTTCCCCTTTAGTTTACAAGCAAGAAAATACGTAGAGTCAAAACAGAAAGATAAAACAAGCCAAGTTTACCCTTTACCCTACAAATCGCACAATGTTGAAATATACAATAAAACCACAACTCAAAAAACAAAACAAAAATATACAAGTTAACATTTAAGACCAGAAACCAGAGAACCATTAATGGAATCAGATCACAGTGGGAAGACAAATGACAGTCGCGTCGAGTCAGCTTAGTGATATCTGATGCTCTATATTTCCTCACTACCTTAACGCACACTGGACGAGGCTGGCTGGGAGTTACCTGCATGGTGGTGGAGGTGAGGAAGGCACTGAGGGTGTTGTCTGTGAGGGAGCAAAGCCTGCACTGATCCTACCTCTCCATGCCCCTTCAATATATAGTGATCCCATAGCCACGCCCTTCCCACACCCCGGGATAAGTGAGGTTGAGTGCTCTAAACCCGCCATTGGAGCAGGACAGTGACGTTAGCAGTGATGCATTCCTTCAACTAGTCCTGCTTAACCAATCAGAGTGTAATACCGATGACGTAATGGTTAAGGGCAGCCAATAGCGTGCCAGCGGACTAACGAATGGCAGTGGTGACGTCACAGTGCCGGGTGGAGCTACGTCCCGATTGGTGACCTTGGTGAAGGCCGTAGGAAAGCAAGATTAGAGGTGGTCACAGGAGGAAAGGGGAGAACGCGGGCAAAAAAAAAAAAGGAGCAAAAAAAGTAGATAGATAAAAAATAAGAGTTAATATTACGTGCAAGGCGTACACAAGATAGATTAATTAACACACCTTTCTCTTACCGGTGTGGAGGTAGAGGTAGAGTGTGTGTGGGTGTGAGTGTAGATAATGGGGGAGGGAAGAGCGGGGGGGATGAAACAGACAGATGTGGTGAGGGGTGGTGGCGGGAGGGAGGGAGGTGAGTGAAAGGTAACACAAACAGGTGTGGTAATGAAGATACTGGGGACAGGTGTACAAAAGGTGATTGGGTGTGGGGCAGGTGTGGCGAATGGACGGATTGGGGACAGATGTGGAGGGATTAGCAGAACTTTAGACGGGTGTGGAGGGAGTGGAGGGAGTGGAGGGGAGGGTCAGGGTGGAGGGACGGGGGTGTGTGGATGGGTGTGGGTATGTGTAGAGAGTATGGGTGAGGCTGAAGGTTGGTCATGGCTACAGGCAGATAAGAGAAGGGGCTTTTAAGATGAGAGAAGAGGAGGAGGAGGAGGAGGAGGAGGAAAAAGAGAAGAAAAAGAAGAAAAAGTAAAAGTAAGAAAACCATATAATCATAACACTAATGATAATAGTGATAGAAGAAAAAAGAAGAAAAAGAAAGCAGAAGGAATCCACTTAAGAAATGAATGTAGGGCTTGTGTGTGTTAATATTGAAGGGTCGTAGGGGTCAGTTGCCCCCCCTCGCCTCCCCGCCCCCCCTCCCCCCCCTCAAGTCTGTCAATAACCCAACTGAGCCTACTGCAGAGAGAGAGAGAGAGAGAGAGAGAGAGAGAGAGAGAGAGAGAGAGAGTCCTTTACAGATTACATAACTGACTTTCCGTTTTCTTTTTTTTTTTTTTTTTTTTTGTACATGTTTACCTTCCAATAACGTTACATTTTCTTCAATTACTTATTTACTTGCATTGTTTGTTTTTATTATGTTTATTTTTTTTTATTATTGTTTTTAATTTATTGTTTTCATGTTTATTTTATTCCGATTTTGGACGCAGAGGGACGTGATAAGGCCTCTCTCTTTCTCTCTCTCTTTCTCTTTCTCTCTTTCTCTCTATTTTTTCTTTCTCTCTCTCTTCATTGTTATAATTTTACACTAAGTAAGAATACATTAATAATTGTCACCAAAAATTACTTCCTATTCGACTTTTTTTCTACTAAAGCAAAAGACACTCAACACAAAGGTTATGACGTCATTGAGTGCATTCATAGTGTGTGTGTGTGTGTGTGTGTGTGTGTGTGTGTGTGTGTGTGTGTGTGTGTGTGTGTGTGTGTGTGTGTGTGTGTGTGTGTGTGTGTGTGTGTGTGTGTGTGTGTGTGTGTGTGTGTGTGTGTGTGTGTGTGTGTGTGTGTGTGTGTGTGTATGTGTGTGTGTCTAGACAAGAACGAGTGGACAAAATGAAAACAATAATCATTAAAAACATATACTCCATCAAACATACATAAAAAAAAACGGAACAAAAATAATAGAACAAAAATAATATAAAAACAAATGAAAAGGAAAAAACATGACAAATCCTTAATATCTTCGTTACCTTCCTTCTTCCTCTTTAAGTGAACCAGTTGTGTGAGTCAGCGAGGGTGTGTTTGGTGCGCTAGGGAGGTTGAGGAGACGAGACCAGACTGAACCGGGTCATGCATTCATATGTTTATATTAATCAGTATCATGATGGATGTGGGAGAACAGAGTCAAGGAGATAGTGTTCCTTTCTCTGTATATATGTCTATCTAGCTGTCTGTTTGTACTCGTAACTCGTGTAGGAATCGTAATATAAATCGTAATATAAATCGTAATAAGAATCGTTGTAAGAATCGTATTAACACAGACAGAGTAAACTTAATATTCCATTCCTTGCTTTTTGTTGTTATTTGATGTATTTTTTCCAGTTTTGTCAATATCTGTATCGTTATAAGTATTTTTTCTTCTTCTTAATCGTTCTTTCATGTCTACTGCAAACGTTTTTTATATATATACTCGCGATTCTAATACTTTCATAATAACGCACAGTAAGGAGAGAGGATCAGCCTGTCACCGTAAGGAAGGAGGGAGGAGGTTCACCTTTTAACATTTTCTTGGGGAATTTACTGAGGTTGGAAAAACTCCGCGCGACAACCACAGGAAAAAACCTTCAATGAAACACGTCCTTTGTCAGGGTTACAGCAGCTCAAAAAGGCTTCTTAGAATACGTGAATTGAGTCTTATCTCGACATGCTTTTGTTTTTATATAATTTTTTTTGTTTTGTTATATTATAGTGAGTGTTTGACCAATGGGATTTTATTTAATTTTTTCTATTCAAAGTTCGGGGATTTTTCTTCGTCATGTTTAAGTAGAAGTTTTTTTTTATCGCCTTTATTTTTTTCTTTGTTTTACGTTAGAAATACAAACAGCAAATCACAAAACATGTCAATATAAAGCAAATCAGAACAGACAAGGTCAAGTTAGGTCAACATGAAATAAAACAGAGGTCAAATTTCTTACACCTGCAAATAAATAGTCCTTTCAGGGTTTCCACATCCAGGTGACACGCCCACCCTGCCACCACACCTGTAAAAGTTCCTCCACCTACTCTTCCACCTTCAACACCTTCCTCCACTGTACCTGTTTTTCCTCCCTTCCTTGTAACCTCTTCCACTCTTTCGTCATAACTATTCATCTATCTCTTCCTCCTCCTCCTCTTCTTCCTCCTCCTCCCTTCCACTTTCCATCCTTGTAACCTCTTTTGCCATCCTTCCATTGTAATCTTTTCTCTCTCCATTCTTCTCTCCACCCTTCTCACCTCCTTCCATTATATAAAGTATTCATCCTTCTCTTATCCCATCTCTACCGCTTTTCTTCCTGGCCTATTTCAACTTTTTCTCCCCTTCCTTTTGTTTCTCATTTCTTCTTTCATATTCTTGTTCTTATGATGCCTCGTCTCTCTTCCCCCTTCCACACTTCCGACAAGAGGTGGGAAGTAGTTGGTCTTATCCACTAGTCTTTGGTGTGGTCTCAGGGTCTTTGGAGTGGTCTCAAGGCCTTTGGTGTGGTCTCAAGGTCTATGGCATGGTCTCAGAGTCTTTGAAGTGGTCTCAAGGTCGTCTCAGCGTGGGGTTCAGTGGCTTCGTGACAGCGGGTCCACAAAGGGAGTGTGACGTCAGGTGAGGCTGTGGTGAAAGGTTCTTACACTCAGGTGACATTTGGCGTGCAGGTAAAGTAAGATGTTTGTAATAGAAGGGAAAAGTGATAAAAAATTATAAGAAATGAACAAAAAGAGAGTGAGAGTGAAAGAGAAAGGGAGGAGTTGAAGGGAGGAGTTGAAGGGAGGAGTGAAGGGAGGGAACGGTGGGTCATGGTGATGGGTAAACTCATCTCCTCAGGCCTTACCCATACCCACGCCCTCCCATCACTCCCACGCTCTTCAACCTTCCTCCTCCTCCTGCTCCTCCTCCTCCTCCTTTTACTCTTTGTCTTCTCACACCTTAATAAAAACACACACCAACACACTCAAAAATAAACACAATAATAATATCAATAATTATAGACACTTCCATCTATGTGTGTGTGTGTGTGTGTGTGTGTGTGTGTGTGTGTGTGTGTGTGTGTGTGTGTGTGTGTGTGTGTGTGTGTGTGTGTGTGTGTATGTATGTGTGTGTGTGTGTGTGTGTGTGTGTGTGTGTGTGTGTGTGTGTGTGTGTTGCTTCTGTACTTGATCTTCTCTCACTTCTATATGACCTCTACACCTTTACCTCTCCCTCTCTCCTTCTCTCCTCCCTCCCTCACCCTAAATCTACTGACCCTGCCCCCTGCCCCCCCTTTCTGACCCCCTGCCATACACGCCCTTCCTCCACTTGACCACTAAATTATGTGCAATACCCTCAATACGTCAGTTATCTCTCTATCTCTATTTATCTCTTCTCTCTCTCTCTCTCTCTCTCTCTCTCTCTCTCTCTCTCTCTCTCTCTCTCTCTCTCTCTCTCTCTCTCTCTCTCTCTCTCTCTCTCTCCATAAAAGTAGAAAACGACTCTATTTATACGATGAGTGAGAGAGAGAGAGAGAGAGAGAGAGAGAGAGAGAGAGAGAGAGAGAGAGAGAGAGAGAGAGAGAGAGAGAGAGAGAGAGAGAGAGAGAGAGAGAGAGAGAGAGAGAGAGAGAGAGAGAGATAAATAGAGAGATAATAAGAAAAAAGAAAATACCATAAATGAAATGTCAGTTTTGTAGAAAGGTAATGACTGTCTAAATAATTGACCTTCCAACACACATTCCTCCTTCCCTCCCTCCCTCCTCCCTTCCATCCATCCTCTCCTTCCTTCTCTTTCTCTCCATCCATCCCTACCCTTACTTTGTTTCTCTCCAAGCACATCTGTCCTTGCTTGTGAATAGAAAATTAGAAAACCACATTGCTAATTCCATCCTTCTACCTTGACCGCACGAAGCCCGGAACACAGAAGGCGAGATGATCAATAACACGTTAAGTATAATCCTCTGAGAGCCTGTGGTGAAGTGTGGTGAGGTGAGCGTGTAGGGCGTGGTGAGTGTGACCTTGCTTCATTAACGTAGGTAGGAAATAGCTACACTTCCACGCCGGACGTATATAAAAAGGTGAAATGAGATGTGAAAAAGGGGAAGGAGGAGGAGGAGGAGGAAGAAGGAGGGAATGAAAGTCCAAATGATTAGTTAAGTGAAGTGAGGTATTTCCTAAGAGTCATCATGGAGGACGAATACTTGAATTAGGACATGGACACTTAAAATTGGGACATGTGCATAGAAGTTAGGACACAGGTAGATGATGGTTAAGGAGACGAAAGGTGTATCCAATTTATTTGATTTTTATGGAGGAGGAGGTGGAGGAGGAGGAGGAGGAGGATAAGAGTATAAAGTAGGAAGAGAGAGAAAGAAGTAAGAAAACAAATAATGGAAGAGAAAGAAGAGAAAATAGAAAGCGGTAAGAATTAGATGATGCCACAATAGAAAGAAAAAAATAAATAACTACCAAAAGACAATTGAAATCACACACGAAAATAGAGAAAAAATAAATAAAAATAATAAAACTATTTCCCTTTTGCTTCCTGAATTAAAACTTTCATGACCTTTCTGATTTTTGGTTTTCCCACAAGATCACACCATTTTTTTTATATATATATGTGTGTGTGTGTGTGTGTGTGTGTGTGTGTGTGTGTGTGTGTGTGTGTGTGTCTGCACTCAAGGATAGAGGACCAATGAAAAACAGGGTCAGAGAATGGCATGACAATAACAGTGAGGAAGTAGTAGTAGTAGTAGTAGTAGTAGTAGTAGTAGTAGTAGTAGTAGTAGTAGTAGTAGTAGTAGTAGTAGTAGTAGTAGTAATAGTAGCAGTAGTAGTAGTAGTAGTAGTAGTAGTAGTAAAAGTAATAGTAGTAGTAGTAGCAGTAGCAGTAGCAGTAGTAGTTGTAGTAGTAGTAGTAGTAGTAGTAGTAGTAGTAGTAGTAAAAGTAATAGTAGTAGTAGTAGCAGTAGCAGTAGCAGTAGCAGTAGTAGTAGTAGTAGTAGTGGTAGTAGTAGTAGTAGTAGTAGTAGTAGTAGTAGTAGTAGTAGTAGTAGTAGTAGTAGTAGAAATGATAATGAAAACAATAATAGTAATAGTATTAATAATAATAATAATAACAATAATAACTATAACAACAATAACAACAACAATAAGACCACCACCATCACAACTTTCCCCTTTATTTCACCCTCCTTGAAGAAACACATTTATGGCCAGGCAACATTTACACAAACCTCACACCATTTACCTACCTCAGCTTACCTTTACAAAAAAAATATATAAACAAACTGACTCTATTCCTTATTTACATACCACAGATATTTTTTTTCATACATATTTATTCAACACGAACAATAACAAACCACATAAGGGAAACATACCTGACTACATACCTGACTTTACCTGTAATTGAAGGTGATTAGCATACTAGGGAGATGTGAGTGTGGTTATAGAGCTGTTAGGATGTCGTTCACCGTAGTGTAGGATTGCCAGGTATGTAAGGGGAGGAGTTTCAAGTGTGTTGGGGAAGATGATTAAGGTATTGAGTGTCTTAAAGTGTCCTAAAGTGTTCTAAAGTGTCCTAAAGTGTTCTAAAGTGCCCTAAAGTGTCCTAAAGTGGGATTAACTATCCTAAAGTGTCCTAAAATGTCTTAAAGTGGGATGAAGTGTCCTAAGGTGGTATTAAGTGTCCTAAAGTGTCCTAAAGTGGGATTAAGTGTCCTAAAGTGTCCTAAAGTGGGATTAAATTGTCCTAAAGTGTCCTAAAGTGGGATTATAGTGTTCTAAAGTGTCCTAAAGTGTCCTAAAGTGGGATTAAGTGTCCTAAAGTGTCCTAAAGTGTCTTAAAGTGGAATTGTGTCCTAAAGTGTCCAAAAGTGGGATTGAAGTGTCCTATAGTGTCCTAAAGTGGGATTGAAGTGTCCTAAAGTGTCCTAAAGTTTGATTCAAGTATCCCAAAGTGTTTTAAAGTGAGATTAAGTAGTTTTAAGTGAGGTGCAGATGTCTTCGGGTGGTTAAAAGTGTCTAAATGAGCTGAGGGGTTGTCTGGGGAGCTGGGAATATGTTTGGGAGTAGTAAAAAGTAGTAAAGACTAGTTAGGAGTAGTTAGTAGTATTTAGGAGTAGTAAGGAGCAGTTAGTGGTAGTTAGTAGTAGTTAATAGTAGTAAGGAGTAGTTAGTAGTAGTTAGTAGTAGTTAGGGAGTGGACAACTATCTGGAACAACGTGTACCTAACATGTCCTATTAATGGTGTCGTGTAGGAAAGGTAACCTGCTTCCATACCTCACCTTCAGGAGGGCAAAAAATAAAGGGAGGAGGGAGGGAAGGGAGGTAGGAGGGATGTGGAGGGAAGGGAGGGAGGAACGGAGGGGCGGTGTCTATATTATGGTCACGAATTTGCCCTTGACACCACCACCATCACCACCACCACCACCACCACCACCACCACCACCACCACCTTCACCACCTCAACCACCACCGTCGCCTACACTAACCACACCCTTTATCACACCCTTTATCTCTCCCTTTCCCTACCTGTTTGCTCCCTTTCCTTACTCTACTAGACCCTCCCCCTCCTCCTCCTCCTCCTCCTCCTCCTCCTCCTCCTCCTCCTCCATTACACGTCATATATAACACAAATAACCTTGACCATTTGATTAATGTTAAAGTCTGGGAATGCACGACATACTCATTACACTGTAGACCTAAAGGGAGGAAGGAAGGAAGGAAGGAAGGGGGAGGGAGGAAAGGAAGGAAAGGGAGGGAGGAAGGAAAGGATGAGAGGGAGAGGAAGCGAGGGAGGGAGGGAGGGAAAGTAATCTAGGGTGGGAGAGAAAAAAAATTAAACATCTCTCACTTATTACATCTCTGAGAATTATTTAAACACTTCTATCTAAAGCGTTAAATTGGCGGGAGGATGGGGTGGTGGGGGGGTAGGGGTGAGGCGCTGCAGGGGGTGACATGGTGGGGGTGAGGGGGTGGTGAGGAGGGGAACAATGAGGGTGATGCTGTGGGATGCTAAGAGAGAGAGGGGGGTGTAATAACAGGGGGGAGAGATGTGTTGGAGGGAGAGGTTAAGAGCCGCTGGGAAGGGTGTCTACTAAGGGAGGAGGGGGAGGTGGGGTGCTCTAGGAAAGGGGGTACTAGTGGAGGGTGGTAGGGGGGAGGAGGGCTGCTTGCATCACCGAGGTTAAAGAAAGAGAAAACGTGGTGTAGGGAGTAAGTAACCTTGGGTAGTGGCTGATGGGAGGGGCAGCGAGAGGACCCACCAATGATTGACTGGTGATTGCGTGTGTGTGTGTGTGTGTGTGTGTGTGTGTGTGTGTGTGTGTGTGTGTGTGTGTGTGTGTGTGTGTGTGTGTGTGTGTGTGTGTGTGTGTGTGTGTGTGTGTGTCATACAAACGCAATTATAAGTGTAAATACGAAAAACAGACTGATTATATAAAACCAAAAAAATAAAAAAAAACATCACATATCATAATCATCACATACATAAAATAACATTAAAAAAAACAGTGAATAGATACAACAAAACCCAAAATAAAATAAAAAATTATCTCAAAAAATTCACTAAAACACAAATACACACATTCCAAAATTCTTCTCTTTTTTTATGATTGAGGCTAAAAATTCAATTCATTATTAGTCTTCATCTCATTTGATTGATTAACTTATACCAGGTGCCACTAAGGGTCATTTTTCACCCCTAAACAAGGTCAGGTTAGGGAGCCTCTACGTAGCAGCACAGGTAGGTAGGTGGGGCAGGTGAGTGGTTGAGTGGCCTAATTCCATATATTTTTAACTTATATGACAGATGGTTAACGTTTCAGCTGGAATTTCGACCACCTACGTAGCTGTCTGTGGAATGTATTGGTGGTAGTAGTAGTAATAGTAGTAGTAGTAGTAGTAGTAGTAGTAGTAGTAGTAGTAGTAGTAGTAGTAGTAGTAGTAGTGACAGTTTCATTTACGTCTCTACAATCTTTCTCATTTCACAACCATTGTATTTAACACCACACTCACCCACCCACACACCGCACACCCGTCCACCCACACACCCTCACCCCCTACCCACCCTCCCCCGGACACCCACCCCCACAGGTGACACACACGGCATTTCCAAGGTACACACGCATGCCATTTTAATTTCCTTCTCACAGTGACCTTATCGTAGCACCGCCTCGCCTTTGGTCACTCTCTAAGGCTCTGTGAAGTACCTTTTTACCATCATAGCTCCTCTTAATCCTCTGCTTTCAGAAACTCCATCGGAAATAACATCAAGATTAATGGTGTTTTTGTATTTTGTATTTTTTGTTATTATTTTATTTGTTTCGAGGTTATCCTTTGTTTGTATGTGTTTGTTGTGCTTGTTTGGTTTTCCTGACGAAGGAATGTAGAGCTTCGTCACGTTTGCTAAATGTTACCGTGTTAAATGAGTCACTAATGTTATTTACTGATCAGTGTTACATGCAGAGCTGCCATAAAAAATAACCTTATATAAATACGCATGAAAAGCAGATATTTTCATTAGTAATTGTTAAGTAAATGTCAAACAACGTCCTTCTATGTATAAAAATTTGTTTAAAACACGAGAAAATTGAATTAAATATAAAATACTTTCTGGCGTATTTAACTGGTGTATTTTTTTTTGCTTGTCAAGGTTGTCTATTAATTTTTTTGTTCTTCTTTTATTTTTTACAGTGTTGATTCTCTACTTCCTGCAGTGAATTGGCGGGAACAGAACAACATCACACTAGCACGTCTTGACTTACATAACCAACGCGAGATAACTTAATCAATTATATAAAAAGAATATATAAGAAAAATCCCGCAAAGATGATCCAGTTTTATATAATTATACGAGATTATTTTTATGCAACAGGAGTATAAAAAATATTAAGTCTTTTTTCTCTCTTGTCTTTCTTTCTCTCTCTTTGCAGATTTGTTGCCGTGTGGCGACATGAGGAGGGGGAGGAGGAGGAGGAGGAGGAGGAGGAGGAGGAGGAGGAGGAGGAGGAGGAGACAGAGAGGTAAAGTGGAGGGGTGGAGGCTCTTACTTTAGTGGTACGTTTAGGTGGAAGGTTAAGTCTCCACCCCATTTTTTTTTTCTCTCTCTCTCTCTCTATCTATCTTTCTCTCTATCTCTCATCACAACCACAACCACATAATCTACACCAGATGCAACCACCACACCACCACAACCACCACAATCACCACCACCATCTATTCCAGCCCTACCTTGCCTTGCCCTACTTTACCAACACCACTAAATCATCACCAACTCCACCACACAACCACTAAAGGCATCACCACACAACCTATAACTCCATTACCACACCCTTACTATAACTACTACCACCACCACCACTTAGGATTACCAGATCTACTTAACCCAGCAACAGTTAATCACCATACCTTTACCATATGATTCACCACACCCTTATCAGCTGTCCAGTAGTACCCTCCCCCTACCCCGTCCCTAATACCCCAACTTGACCCTGTCCTTGATGTAGACCAAAATGTCAGCAGCAGTGAGCCAGACGTGCACTCTTTGCCCTTGCTCTCTATTACCACTGCCACTCTCATTTATATATTCCTCGCTAATTATCTGGATACTCTCACGTTCTCTACCGCTTCTAAGACAAATATAAACAAAAAACTCTTGCCTCCTACTTACCCTGGCTTCTCCTCCCTCACTTTACCTTGCTTGGAGGGGCCTAAGAGGGAAAAAGTGAGGGAGTGTTGGTACTTTCACTATACAGGAGGGCAGGAAGAGAAACAGGAAGGGCCAGTGTACCCCCTTGAAGGACTACTTGTTACGTATCCTCTATAGAAGTTCTTGTATTTGTGACTTGTTATAAATTCATCCTTGATTCTTTATTCCATGACTGAGATGGAGGAAATAAATGCATTGTAATCTTATCAAGTAGTGTTTCCTCTCCTCTTTTCCTCTCCTCATCTCGTTTTCTTTACCTTGGATTATATAACGTCTCGGATGTAACACTTCTATTGGTCTATTATTTATTTTCTCTCTTTACTTCATTGATATCCAAGCACTTTACTGTCACTTTACTTTTATTTTATTAGTTAATCTCCTACAATTTGCCACACTTTTGAGGTATAAATAAGGTATAAACACACTTGTTCCCTTCATTGTGGTTGATGAAGGCACTTTATCACGCTCCGTCGACCTCCCTTCCACGCCTGATAATTTTATAACAGAGGAGGAGGAGGAGGAGGAGGAGGAGGAGGAGGAGGAGGAGGAGGAGGAGGAGGAGGAGGAGGAGGAGGAGGAGGAGGAGGAGGAGGAGGAGGAGGAGAGGGAGAGGGAAGGAGAGGCGTGATAGTATTTCCTCTAGATAGATTCAGTTCATCTTGTAGTGAAAACATCCTAAGAACAATGATGAATATATAGTAAAGGAAGAAAATAGGAGTCAATATAGTGTAGCTCGAGTTAGCTGAGTGCCTCCTAGACAATAGATAAAAGAAAACGAGGCTATTTTTAATGGGTATCTAGTATATTATTAAGTTATTGTATCACGTTGCCACTACACCACCACATCGCTGCTCCACTTCTCCACCACACCACAGTATCGTGCACACACACACCACAATATCAATAGACGCCCCCATGACCCCGACACGCCCACAAAACACCCCCTCCCACGCCCACCACCACCACGGGAAGGGTCGTGACACCACCTTTCAGCACATGAACCCACGACCCACACACCACCACTACTATTACATCACCTCCACTACCACAACAATAACAACAACTCCACCCTACCACACCACCATCACATATACCACAGTTATAGGTTAATTACTACTATTGCATCACTACTATTATTACTACTACCACGACATCAGTATCATAGGATCCTCACATAACCACACCCACCCACCACCACACTACCACACTACCAAACCATCTCCCAACACCACAACCATACCACCACATGTACACATCTACTATAAACATAATCAATACATAACACTAATAAAAATCGAGAATCAGCAACACTACAAACTTTCATTATTATACTAAGACTTTTAAATGCATTACATCATCATAAGAAAAATAATGACAACTTGAATCAATAATAACAACACCATTTTATTACTTACAACACATGACTTTTTTTCCTCATCCTAGTTATAATATCATCAAGTTAAAAAAAAATAAGTACAACTGACCTTACTTTCCTATAACTGCAAATATGACATTCTAACTGTTAGGTAAGTGAAGATTTAGGACAGATACCTTAACCCCTTCGCCCTTATGTGTGTAGCATGTATACCCTTTACGTCTGGACACACACACACACACACACACACACACACACACACACACACACACACACACACACACACACACACACACACACACACACACACACACACACACACACACACACACACACACACACACACACACACATACACAGAGCCCCTTCACTTTCAAGGTCATTATTCTTACCTTCTATGGTTTTGCCCTCATTCCACAAGTAAACTAATTTGTCCTGACTCGTATTCAATTCCTGACAGGTATAAATCTACTTTCTTTTCCTTCAATGTTTCATCTTATTATTTTATTTTATTCTTAATGCATAAATCAGGTACATGTTAAAGGACTCGTATGTATTGTAGTAAATAAAACAGCATGACGACTAATCATATTATATTCAAGCTCTCAGAAGAATACATTACTGGGACTACGTACATGTGTATATAAAAATAAATATTCCATAATTAGCATCTGGCCAAAGCTCTTACGTACATACATACATACATACATACATACATACATACATACATACATACATACATGCATACATACATACATAGAAGGCACATATTGGAAGACAAAACCAACCACACATACATACACATACATATACACACACATACATATGAATCATTAACAATAACAAGAAAAAATATATTAAACAACTATAAATTTCCTGACCTACATTTTCCTTGCAGAAGCATGAAAAAAAAGGATGAAAAAGGGGAAAAAAAGTGAAGGTCAAGTGAGCAAAATGAAGCACTTTAAGGGAAAAAAAGAGAGGGAAAAAAAGAGGGAAAAAAAGTGAGATGAATGACGTGAGTTCTATCTCTAATTAACCTTTCACTAATTTCCTACCTGGTGCATTAGTAATTACCTCCAGAGCCTCATTACCTCATCATTACATCTTCCCTCACACCATTAGCAGGGAAACACTACTCTCCTCTTTCTATATAACCAACGGA
>JAXIVD010005028.1:12500-25000 GCA_036785275.1 Cancer borealis | reverse complement strand
CATTCATGCTACTCCTTCATTGATTGGAATATTCTCAGAAATTTCAGATGAATGAGACCAGGTGATAATTTTTCTTATATTCATTTTTAACTAAATGTACAATGTCTATAAAAAATGTGCAGTAGGTCCCTAGGTATAGAAGCTTCAATGACATCATAGGAATTTCAGGAAAACTGTCATGTAGAATGATTTAGAAACAAGAGGAAGAACGAAAGTTGACAGCAGCATTTGTTTATATATTTTCATTCTGACTTGTGTTTGTCAGTATTACATTTTTTGTAGTTAGTAATGGTTTTCGATGGTTCAATTAAGGCATTGCTTGTTGTGTGGTCGCAGCGTTACACATCTGTCTAACGTGGGCAGCACATGTTCTAGACACGTGACCGTCATTACGCAGTAGCAGTAGACATGCACACAAATAGCAACTGCATGACTGACATGCGCAATTAGAGTGAAACATCAGACACAAAGCATGGATGAGCAAAACAATAGCTAATCTACAGAACATAATTGGTGTTGATAAGATGGTATTCATGGCTTCGATGCTGACACTGAAATGGCTGGTGGTGACGATGTTAGTGTAGGCAAACGTCTTTCTTTGAGTGTCAGTGACAAACATTATGAGAGGATCATTACATCTTACTTAATCTGCTATATTGCTTTAGTGTATCATGTTTCTGCAATTCACAAGGTCGTTATAATTTACATGTCGGTGATTTAACGCGGCCTTAAAAACTCTTTCCCTCGTTTTGGTCGGTCATTATACCAATACAGAAACTTCGCTTCCTAGTAGGTGTTGGATGGACTGGATCCAACCAGTCAACAATTTTGTATTTGAGGTGGTCCGTTGCTACTGTAGTTTCTAAAACTAATGAAAAAAACATAAATTAATGTTCTAGATCCAGTTCATAGATATTTAATTAATCAACACCACAGGAATATCAACTTCGTAAGTACTTAGAAAAACTCCTAACTTCTTTATGCATCCGGCGTCCATTTAGATTCCTAGCCAGGGAAGCACCACAAAGGTGTATTAGCATGATATTCCACAAGAAGTGACACTGCGTCCACTTAATACTAAAACTCACAATAACTCGCCTGCACCACGCTTACATCATAAAACGACTGGAATTCAAACGTTATTTAGCACGTTTACGACAGCTTATGATTGTGATTGTGATCGTGAAGATTGTTGATGACGTGACCGAGAGTTGTGTGATAGGACAGGATCTTTGAGGACACCACGACCGATACATTTAGAAAATCAACAACCAGTAAAGTGAGGCAAGAGACTTTTTGGAATTTCTTCCTCGATTTTTGGATGTTACCGAGAAAAGTTAGTACCAAGTCACCTTGGGAAAAAAGTAACACTTAAAAGTAAAAAGTTGGGGCACACGATGTAGCTGCGCGTAGCTGCGGGCGCTCATCTCCAGTTTGAGCCTGTGGTGGATCACTTGTAAACTTGTATTGTATGTAGTTGTTTTATATGTGTCTTTTAGAATTAGAAGGTGATATATGCACACACACACACACACACACACACACACACACACACACACACACACACACACACACACACACACACACACACACACACACACATGTATCATATCTGTATCTGTATTCATTGTTAATTAGTTTTAAGTTATTCATTGTTTTTAGCCGAGAGAGAGAGTGTGTGCTGGTAGGGAATTTTCCTTCTCCCTCGCAGATAAAGGATTTCCCAGTCAAGGCGTCAAGTCAGAGGCCACACGTGCCGCTTCCAATCAGCAACGCTCTGTGAGTTTGACGTCATCCCAGGTCAACTCAGGGCAATCATAGTCGCGCATTTTAACCGCGCGACCCTTTGACTCCACCCACTCGTACTCCCAGTCTCTCGCCAGCACCACTTCTCATTCTCATTCTCAGCCTGACGACGACATCAACGAGTCGCTCTTCTCAGCTCGCTACCATCAACAAGTCGTTTCGTCATCTCTCTCAAGGCAGGCTAAGGTTTCATAGTCACTATATATATATATATATATATATATATATATATATATATATATATATATATATATATATATATACTCTTCTGTATCTACTCAAGTCGTGTTGTGTCAATATATCATATATATATATATATATATATATATATATATATATATATATATATATATATATATATATATATCAAGCCGTGTGTGTTTCAACAAGACCTCCATCATCTCAACCCTACTCTCCAAGCCACGTGGGTACCAGGCCGGTACCAAACACATCCTATTCTAATACAATTGGTGTGCAACGGTGGTATTCGTCCTTCCAAGCGACGAATTATCAAGCTTCATCTTCCTCCGTCGTCTCTACCCTCACCACGTGCATCGTTCTGCCAGTAAGTGACTCTACACACACGCACTTGCCTCGCCCACCTCGTGTCCTCCTCTACGCCCTGCAGTCGCTTCCTTCATCGCCCTTCACCACGTGTCCCTTCAAGACGGTCATCACCCATCACCACGTGGCCCCTCAAACAAGTTCTCCACGCCCTCACCACGTGTCTCCGCCCTCAAGACGCCCATCGCTCTTCACCACGTGTCGCAGCCCAGAAGTACGCCCATTCACCACATGACCAGTCAGGGCCCACGTGTTCCACCTCCTTGGTCCTCTGCTAGTTAAGTACCTTAGTTATTATTATATTTTTCTCTTTATTGTGCTAGTTATTCTACATTTTTTGTGTACACTCAGTGTTTCTCTGTTTCCTTGTGTATTTCCTCAACGTGATCACGATGTCTAATGACCAGTCACCTCACACACCCACACCTCAGGTTACCCTCATATCTGATAATGTCTCAATTCCTCCTTTTTCTGGTACTAACTCTGAATCAGTCCAAGCCTTTGTCCGGCGTGAAAATGATGAATGTACACGTCGCTCAGCTCATTCTGATGTGGAAAAATTAGCCATTTTAAAATCACGGATTTGTCATGACCCATCTAGTCTTGCGGAAAAACTCATTAAAAACCGATAAATTCCTCAGTTTTTCTACATACGATGAACTCACCACAGCATTAATCTCTCATTTCTCTGGTCACTCAAAATTAGGTGCAACTCATTCCTTCCTCAAAATTGCTCAAACTCTCACTAATATTGCTCGTTCTACTCATGATGTGTATAAGGCAGAGAATATTGCATCCTCTCTCAGTGCTGAGTTAACAGAGCAAATGAAATCCTCTCAGTGGATTGACGCAAACAATAAAATATCTTCTACTGATTTCAAACGCCTTATGTCGTATTTCCTGTTCCTTGTTCAGCTCGATTCACCAACCTTCACCGTTGCAAGCGACATTAAATTCAGTAAGGAAGATTTCTTGTATGATCTGTGCAAGAAAATATCAGAGAAATCGCCACCTATTCCTCAGCCAGTAAGTTTAGTTCAGTCCCCGCATTCCTTAATCAAGCCCCCATTTTCTCAGTACCGAAGCTCCTCCCCTCAGAGCCCATCTCCACCGTCAAACACTCATTTGTCACGTTATGATCAACGCTCTCATTCTCGTCACCGTTCATCCTCCCGTGACTCGAGAAAGGTAACATGTTACCGATGTGGACTCAAAGGTCACGTCTCAGCGGACTGTCAAGTAATGCTTGACGAAAGAGGTTATTATAAATTCAACAGTAATGCCTTCTGCTCCCTTAATAATAAACTCACTAGAGGAATGTCGCATTTTCCAGCAACAAATGCAGTCTTCTCAATCTTCGGGAAACGATTCGCGCCAGAGCCTCGCACCTCCTCGGTAACACTCAAGTCCATTCTAAAGACCGCAGGTAGTAAGTCATCTCATAAACGTGTTGTTTTCGCGGATGCACAGACAGTGCCTCTCCCATGTGTCCCTGTTAAATCCTCCGGATTTTTCCAAGGTCTGACTGCTGACGTCAAATTAGCCTCTCACAAATGCCGTGCATTTTTCGATTCTGGTGCCTCAGTCAACATCATTAAAACTCATGTTTTTGAAAAACTCTCTGCCGCCTCAAGGCACAAGTTTCAGAGTTATCCACCAGACATCACTGTTAGTGGTATCTCTGGAAACGTTGTCATACCTCATAGAAAGGTTCTCCTCAGTGTCTGTTTGTCTCCACTTGAACCTTCTATTTCAGATTTTTTTCTATGTCATGGATGATGTATGTTTTGCAGCTGAAATATTGATAGGATACCATACAATGTCTCACTTCAACATCTCACTTTTCCCTTCTATTCATCAAATCGCCCAGAATGGCACCTTCATCTCTGCCTCACCCTTCCCTGAGTCACCGCCACCATCTGATGTCTACGTTGTCATGCACACGCCTTCTCAGGACTCATCTCATGTCCCTCCCTCATCGCTCGAGACACCCTCAGTAATCCCTGATCCTGTCTTATCATCTACGCCAGCCGACTCGCCTAGCGAAGCGCTGCACAGCGACACCGACAATCCCTCTTCTCCTACAACACTGTCTGACGTCCTCTCGAACACCAGACTCAGGAAAGCTGTGTTGACCTCCTCTGTGATAGTCACACAGACCCACCTCTGTTTGGTGCGCGTCGTCGTCAAAGGTGTGTCCCCCGGCACAGACATCTTATGTTTGCCCGACTCTGCCCGAGTGAATGGTGTCGCTCTCGAATCAGTTCTTTCAACCCTAGACAAGGATAGTTCTTGCTGTATTGCCATTCAGAATCTCACAAATCACCCTATATCCCTTCAATCTGGCGTGACTTTAGGCGAAGTTCTCCCTTATCCTGCCCTTGTCACCCCTGTCACCTCATCTTCTTGTCACACATCCATGTCTTCACCAACTGCCTCAGATTCTCCATTACAGCCTCCTCCTCTTCTTGACCAGCATATTGGTGATGTTGATTTTCCTGAAACAAAAACAGATTTACTTGCTCTCTTATCGACTTTCAGATCATGTGTCTCTCTTCCGGGTGAACCTCTGGGCAAGACCGATGCTGTTCGTCATTCCATCCATCTCACCCCAGGCTCGACACCCATCTACGTCCCGGCTTATCGCATCCCACACAGCCGCAGGACGTTAATGGACGACGCTGTCAGAAGCATGCTGGACGAGGATATCATAGAGCCAGCGACATCACCATTCAATGCCCCGTTGTTTCTAGTTCCTAAGTCCAATGGTGAGTTGAGAGTAGTCGTCGATTTCCGTGGTTTAAACGCCGCGACGATACCCGATCGATTCCCTATGCCAATCTTGTCTGATCTTCTCCAGTCAATAGGTGATTCAAACAGTGTATTTTCCACCCTCGACCTTCAGTCTGGTTTCTTCCAGGTCGAGCTAGAAGAAAGTTCACGGCACTACACTGCTTTCACCACATCATCTGGCCAGTACGCTTTCAAACGTATGGCCATGGGTTTACGTAATAGTCCCTTAACTTTCATGCGTCTCATGAACTCGGTTCTCTCTGGCCTCTTAGGCTCTTCGGTGTTTTGTTACTTAGACGATGTGATAGTCGCATCAAAGGACCTTCCCGAACACCTCGAAACCATCTCAGACGTTCTGTCACGTTTTGCAAAGGCTGGGTTAACTCTTAAACTCAATAAATGTCAGTTCCTCAAACGTGAAATCAAATTCTTAGGCCACAAAGTTGACAAAGATGGCATCCACTCTCTTGACGATAAAATTCATGCGATATCACACTTTCCTGCTCCTAGTTCTGCTGATGACGTTCGTAGTTTCATTGGCCTTGCAGGATTTTATCGGCAATTTATCAAAGATTTCAGTAAAATCGCTCAACCTCTCACATCATTGTTTAAAAAGAATGTAACATTCGCATGGACAGACGAGTGCGAGAAAGCATTCGCTACCCTCAAGCAAGCCTTATGCAACGCTCCTGTCCTCGCATTTCCTAATTTCAATAAGGAGTTTATTCTTTGCACTGACGCATCAAACATCGGTATCGGTTCTGTCCTCATGCAACGAGATGAAAATGGTAAATCACGCGCAGTTGCCTTTGCCAGTCGTCTGCTCAATGCTGCTGAGCGCAACTACAGTGTCACTCACCGCGAAGCTCTCGCAGTCGTTTGGTCTCTTCGTCACTTCAGAGACATCATACTCAGATATAAGATCCACGTTCTAACCGATCATTTTGCTGTCACAGAGTTATTCAAAGGAACCAGTTTAACCGGAAAATTTGCCCCTTGGCAACTCACTGTTCAAGAGTACAATCCTTCATTCGCGTACATCCCAGGTAAAGCTAATTCTGTCGCTGACGCTCTGTCCCGTCATGTCGCTCCTGTCAGTCTGCTCACAACCTCACAGTCAGTCACAGTCACAGTCGCTCACAGTCAGTCTTGAGGAAGTCAAATTCCTTCAAAAGTCTGATCAATTCTGCAAACGTCTCATTTATTATCTTGAATCAGGTGATGCCAGTAACGTTCCAAGCTTGCCATTCTCCCCAGATTCCTTTTTGCTTCGAGACGATGTCCTCTATAAATCTACTTCTGTCATTTCTGAGGATGATTCATTACATCATGCATCTCAGCTTGTCATTCCAGAAGCTCTTGTCCCTATTATCTTGTATCACGTTCATGACTCCCCTCTTGCCGGTCATCCAGGCAAAGATAGAACATTCAAACAGGCTCAAAGATCATATTTCTGGCCTTCCATGAGGAAAGACATCACCCGTCATTGTCTCTTATGCGCTTCATGCGCTGAGCATCGTCCCTCTCTCCATCATGAGTCTCCGAACCTCCCATATCCTATCCCTCATGCTCCTTGGGACAGTCTGTCAGTCGATATTTTGAAACTCCCTCTGACGGAGAACGGTTTTCACTATTTGCTCGTCTGTATCGATAGTTTTTCACGCTTCAGCATCTTGGTTCCTCTCAAAGACAAATCTGCACGTTCAGTTGCACGAGCACTGATAGATGAAGTCATATGCCGGTATGCATCTCCTAAAGTACTTCTATCAGATAATGGCACCGAATTCAACAATGCCATCCTCAAAGCTGTTTGAGAGTCATTTCAAATTAAAAAGTGCAACATTGTTCCATACTCCCCTCAATCGAACGGAAAAGTCGAGAGAGCAAACCGTCGAATTCTCGACATCTTACGCTTCATTGCCAATTCAAGCTCTTCATGGGATGATCACATTCCCCTAGTCGTATGCTCTCTTAACGCTGCGATTCACTCATCGATCAACGAGTCTCCACATTTCATTTTATATGGCTCTGACAAAAGACTCCCATATGAGTTTCTCTCCTCTGACCCTCGTCCTCTATACAACGTTGACGATTATGTTCAGAATCGCATTTCAGCTTTCCAGCGCATTCATATGTCCGTCCGTGACAGACTTACCGCCTCTCAGGAATCTATGCTGCATAAACAGCATCAGCGCGCTAAACCGCACTACATCGAGGTTGGTGACATCGTGTTCACCAAAGTCCAAGACCGCCACTCTAAGCTCGACCCCCGATTCAACGGACCTCACCGTGTAATCGAAAAGATGGCCGGTCACAAGTTCAAACTCAGAAACCTAAGTTCAGGCAGTGAAAACTATGTTCATAGAGACCATCTCAAACGGGTTGATCGTGGTTTCGATTTCGAATCTACCTCTCCACTACCAGAAAATGCTCCTGACATTGTTGAAAGTCAGCCACCTTCATCCCCCATCTCATCCTCACCTAAATATCAGCTCCGGTCTCGTCCAGTCTACTAGCCATTTCTTTCATCTTTCCTTTCATTCCTGTCCAACTGTATAAGTTATGTATATATATGTATCTATGTAAAGGCTACATCCTGATCTTGATCATGTCTCATGTATTTTTTATCATGTATTATGTCTTATTGTGTATTCGTATTGTGTATTCTGTATTGTATTCAATGTATTTCATCGTCCCCCCTCTCTGATTGTATTCTTTAGCTCGACATACGAGGACGTATGCTTTCAAGGGGGAAGTATTTGTATCATATCTGTATCTGTATTCATTGTTAATTAGTTTTAAGTTATTCATTGTTTTTAGCCGAGAGAAAGAGTGTGTGCGGGTAGGGAACTTTTCATCTCCCTCGCAGATAAAGGATTTCCCAGTCAAGGCGTCAAGTCAGAGGCCACACGTGGCGCTTCCAATCAGGAACGCTCTGTGAGTTTGACGTCATCCCAGGTCAACGCAGGCCAATCATACTCGCGCATTTTAACCGCGCGACCCTTTGGCTCCACCCACTCGTACTCCCAGTCTCCCGCCAGCACCACTTCTCATTCTCATTCTCAGCCTGACGACATCAACGAGTCGCTCTTCTCAGCTCGCTACCATCAACAAGTCGTTTCGTCATCTCTCTCAAGGCAGGCTAAGGTTTCATAGTCACTATATATATATATATATATATATATATATATATATATATATATATATATATATATATATATATATATATATACTTTTCTGTATCTACTCAAGTCGTGTTGTGTCAATATATCATATATATATATATATATATATATATATATATATATATATATATATATATATATATATATATATATATATATATATATATCAAGCCGTGTGTGTTTCAACAAGACCTCCATCATCTCAACCCTACTCCCCAAGCCACGTGGGTACCAGTCCGGTACCAAACACATCCTATTCTAACACACACACCCACCCACCCACCCACCCACCCACCCACCCACCCACCCACCCACCCACCCACCCACCCACCCACCCACCCACACACACACACACACACACACACACACACACACACACACACACACACACACACACACACACACACACACAAACACACGGGGCTTGGTAGCTCAATTGTAACGTCTCGGTCTGTCACTTGGCAGGCTTGAGTTCGCGCCTCGCTCAAGGTGCAAAGTTTCACTGATGACCAAGCAGTTACTGTTCTTCTTGAGTTAGAGGATGGGGTGTGTGGGGTGAAAGGTCACAGCCTTACCCATAGATCGGGTTATAATGAGATGTAAGCTCTCTCCGGGAAGGTAAAAGCTGGCGATCTCAAATCCAGCGCGTGATCCGCAAGACCGTGGTGAATTACACACACACACATGACATAATTGGTATTACAACTTTATTATTATTACTATTATTATTACTATTATTATTACACATGACATAATTTGTATTACTGAAGTATTTTTTATCTCTCTTTGCAGGTGAGTTGAATAAGTGGAAGTAGAGGAAGGTGAGTCTGTGGAACACCTGTGATCCCCTTTTTTTTTTTCTCTCTCTCTCTCTCTCTCTCTCTCTCTCTCTCTCTCTCTCTCTCTCTCTCTCTCTCTCTCTCTCTCTCTCTCTCTCTCTCTCTCTCTCTCTCTCTCTCTCTCTCTCTCACGCATCGGGGAAGCATTAGTGAGGCCATAGACTACACTATACTTGACTGAACACTCGCGACAATCACTGACAGACGATTTACATTAAGGTCCTATAGATTCCACTGCTATGATAATACTTCATATATCAGTTCATATTTTGCTTAGGACATTGTATTACATGTCTTTACAATCAGTAATGATTGCTGAACCATGGCTGAACCTAAAAAATTATTTTACAACTTTTGCAAATAGGAAATTAACAAAGATTACAAGTTTGAGTGAAAAATCGAGTGGGAGTTGTGTATAAAGCATATTGTTTATAGCAAAATTTTCTGGCAAATTCGCAATAATTTCTGAAATAAAACATCACATATTGTGAAATCCCCATTGCTGAATATGATATGATTGTGATCAAATGTCATATTATCGTTATATCGGCTTGGGAATGAATTTTTCACAACAATTCGTGGCGCGTAGCTGAGCGTATGAGAAAAGTGAGCTGTGTGACGGTAAGACGTCCTTACTGAGAAACTATCGTTTATTCAGTATATATGCAACAAAAAAAAATATTGCACTTCTTTTTTCAATGACGTTTTATGAGTATGAGAAAAATAGGATAGACGACAATACAAGAAAACACTCGAATATAAATTTTAATTCGATGCAAATATAGCATTTATTTCTCGCATGACATGATCAAGAGGTCACAAGAAGAAGAAGAAGAAGACCAAAACAAACCTTTACAGAAAAGCCAACAACATAAATAGTTCAATTCATTGGTCCTATGAGTCTCATGGAAAATGTTCATGAGCAGAAGAAGAAGAGAAGTGCTTCCTCCATAACGGCTTGTGTTATTGTTATGAACAGCTGATTCCACAAAGTTAGTGTGACCAGACTGGTAGTCGTATCGCTGTAAATCCAGGGAAAACGGAAACCAGGCGAGCGTTAGCACCCTTAGCTCTCTACATCAGCTTATATTGTATACTCTGAATCATGCTTGAAATAAGATTTGAAACTATTTCCAAATATTTTGTTTGTTTTCTACGTTTTCACTGAGCATGGCAGGATAAAAGGAAAAGTACGTACGCCGGTAAAGTGATGTATGGTGATAAGATCATTGGAAAGAACATTGCTAGATAGAAGAGGAGGAGGAGGCAATGTAACCAACAAGCTGACTAGAGACCATCACCAATAAGGAATTACAATGGAGTTATTTTACACAGTCTCTGAGAAACGCTCTCTCGATGACACTCCGCAAACATCGTAAGTTGATTAGGAATGTTAAATTTTTTCTTCTTGATGTTATTTATGGGTATATGAAAGTATGAGTGAAGTATGAGTATGAGTGAATTGATTACGAGTGACTTAGGGTGTTGTGTTCAAGTTTTGGTTATATTTTACAATTACTCTCAACACTAAGGTGTTGTGTATCCAGCCATGCTCAGTGAAAACGTAGAAAACAAACAGAATATTTGGAAATAGTTTCAAATCTTATTTCAAGCATGCATGTATATTAGTATGGACTACATTGGCTATGTATGTATGCGTTTTCAGTTTAAAATTCCAATATTTCTGGAAATTATTGCAAATATGGTGTTTTTATTGGTGTCTTAGGATTTAATAATTGTCGCCCACTGATGACGTATGTTGACTAATTTGGTTTTGTATCTCATAAACATATTCTTCACATCACTCTGAGTTGTTTGCTTTTTGTTTGAGGTTTCTATGATGATTTTAAGTATTTTATTCAAATAAAACAAAAAAAAATCACCTCAGGACACATTTACGAAAGACCCGATTTCGAGTGCACAGTCACGTATGGTGTATTCTATGGTATTGCATATTAATATAAACTACATGGGCTATGCATGTAAGTGTTTTCAGATTGAAATTCCAATATTCCTGGAAATTATTGCAAATTTGGTGTTTTTATTGGTGTCAGGATTTAATAATTGTCGCCCACCGATGACGTATGTTGACTAATTTGTTTTTGTTGCTCATAAACATATTCTTCACATCACTCTGAGGTGTTTGCTTTTTGTTTGAGGTTTTTATGATGATTTTAAGTATTTTATTTAAATAAAACAAACAAAAAATCGCCTTAGGACACATATGCGAAAGAACCGATTTCGAGTGCACAGTCACGTATGGTGTATTCTAGGGTATTGCATATTAATATAGACAACATGGGCTATGCATGTAAGTGTTTTCAGATTGAAATTCCAATATTCCTGGAAATTATTGCAAATTTTGTGTTTTTCTTGGTTTCTTAGGATTTAATAATTGTCGCCCACTGATGACATACGTTGACTAATTTGTTTTTGTTGCTCATAAACCTATTTTATACATCACTCTGAAGTGTTTGCTTTTTATTTGAGGTTCCTATCTTAATTCTAAGTATTTTATTTAATTTTTCTAAAAATCTGCCGTAGGGCCTGTTTGCAAAAGGTCAGATTTCGAGTGTCCAGTCAAGTATGGTGTAGTCTATGGTGAGGCATATCGGAGAGTTCATGCCGTAGGTAAATAGTGCTACTAAGCTGCTGTTAGGTCTTTTTGCGTGTTACATGACGTGATCTCTCTTCCTAAGTGTCTTTTCATCGTGGCATATGACATGTTCTCCCTTCGACGTGCGAGTTACGGTGAACTTTAGCGTGACTGTATTATGCAGAGGTTGTGAAGGTGAGCGTGGCGTGAGGGAGTGAAAAAGGAAGGAGGGAAGGCGAGACAAGAAGTTTAATATTGTAAAATTGAGAACAATTGAGTTCATGCTGGAAGAGGAAAGGCATAAATAGACAGACAGATACAAAAAAACTCCACAAGCAGACGAACGCAAAATCAGAAAAAAACAGACGGACACAATCAGACAGACAAACAGGTGGACAGGCAAAAGAACAAGTAGCCATAGGGAAAAGTAATGGTTCAAATTGCATTAAAGTTAATGGAGGCAATATGGGTGGCAGACACATAATTATAATCATAAGTTGGAGTAAGAAACACTATTACTATTACTTCTATTTCTACTACCACCACGATTTAAACTATAATAATCCAGTGTCATATATTTGTATTTGCTTGTAATCAATGTTGCGAAGAAAAGCTTTTGTATTATAAGTGTACTTGTGGATACATCACGGCAAGCAAACCTTCAGAAGACGTATGAAGACGAGGTGTGTGTGTGTGTGTGTGTGTGTGTGTGTGTGT
>JAXIVD010005028.1:0-7500 GCA_036785275.1 Cancer borealis | reverse complement strand
AATAGTTCAATTCATTGGTCCCATGACGCTATTATAAGTCTCATGGAAAATGTTCATGAGCAGAAGAAGAAGAGAAGTGCTTCCTCCATAACGGCTTGTGTTGTTGTTATGATCAGCTGATTCCATAAGGTTAGTTCTTCTACGTGTGTGACCAGACTGGTAGTCGTATAGCTGTAAATCCAGAAAAAACGGAAGCCAGGCTAGCGTTAGCAAAACCTAGTGTGACCGTAGCTTCATCAGCTTCTATTGTATACTCTGAATCATGCTTGAAAGAAGATTTGAAACTATTTCCAAATATTTTGTTTGTTTTCTACGTTTTCACTGAGCATGGCAGGATAAAAGGAAAAGTACGTACGCCGGGAAAGTGATGTATGGTGATAAGATCATTGGAAAGAACATTGCTAGATAGAAGAGGAGGAGGAGGCAATGAAACCAACAAGCTGACTAGAGACCATCACCAATAAGGAATTACAATGGAGTTATTTTACACAGTCTCTGAGAAACGCTCTCTCGATGACACTCAGCAAACATCGTAAGTTGATTAGGAATGTTAAATTTTTTCTTCTTGATGTTATTTATGGGTATATGAAAGTATGAGTGAAGTATGAGTATGAGTGAATTGATTACAGGTTACTTAGGGTATTGTGTTCAAGTTTTGGTTATATTTTACAATTACTCTCAACACTAAGGTGTTGTGTATCCTGCCATGCTCAGTGAAAACGTAAAAAACAAACAGAATATTTGGAAATAGTTTCAAATCTTATTTCAAGCATGCATGTATATTAGTATGGACTACATTGGCTATGTATGTATGCGTTTTCAGTTTAAAATTTCAATATTCCTGGAAATTATTGCAAATATGGTGTTTTTATTGGTGTCTTAGGATTTAATAATTGTCGCCCACCGATGACGTATGTTGACTAATTTGTTTTTGTTGCTCATAAACATATACTTCACATCACTCTGAGTTGTTTGCTTTTTGTTTGAGGTTTCTATGATGATTTTAAGTATTTTATTCAAATAAAACAAACAAAAAATCGCCTCAGGACACATTTATGAAAGACCCGATTTCGAGTGCACAGTCACGTATGGTGTATTCTATGGTATTGCATATTAATATAAACTACATGGGCTATGCATGTAAGTGTTTTCAGATTGAAATTCCAATATTCCTGGAAATTATTGCAAATTTGGTGTTTTTATTGGTGTCAGGATTTAATAATTGTCGCCCACCGATAACGTATGTTGACTAATTTGTTTTTGTTACTCATAAACATATTCTTCACATCACTCTGAGGTGTTTGCTTTTTGTTTGAGGTTTCTATGATGATTTTAAGAGTTTAAGTAGCCTCCTGGCTAGTACAGTGGTAGCGTGCTGGTCTTGCATTCGCTTGGTCGGCAGATCGAGTCCCCGCCCGGACTTGTAATGCTTAAGCTGTTTACTGGGGAGGAGCTGCTGTGGTCGGGCACCACAGTGGGGGGTTGGGCTTGCCTGGCTGACGTTCTGGAGAGCATCTTCATAGATGGATACCGGAACTGAAACCCATGCAACTTTAACTTTAACTTTAAAACAAACAAAAAATCGCCTCAGGACACATTTGCGAAAGACCCGATTTCGAGTGCACAGTCACTTATGGTGTATTCTATGCTACTGCATATTAATATAGACTACATGGGCTATGCATGTAAGTGTTTTCAGTTTGAAATTCCATTATTCCTGGAAATTATTGCAAAGTTTGTGTTTTTCTTGGTTTCTTAGGTTTTAATAATTGTCGCCCACTGATGACGTACGTTGACTAATTTGTTTTTGTTGCTCATAAACATATTCTCTACATCACTCTGAAGTGTTTGCTTTTTATTTGAGGTTCCTATCTTATTTCTAAGTATTTATTTGATTTTTCTAAAAATCTGCTGTAGGACCGGTTTGCAAAAGGTCAGATTTCGAGTGTCCAGTCAAGTATAGTGTAGTCTATGGTACATCACAATTAAATAGATTATCTGCCAAAATAAAATGATCAATGTTGTCGAACGCTTTGCTCATATCGACAAAAGTAGCCATTGCAGATTGTTTGTGTCTTGTATATTTCCACATAACCTCCTTCAACACAAAACATGCATCCGTAGTGGACGAACCAGACTTAAAACCAAATTGCCTACAATTTAAAAACACCTTCTCGGATAAAACGTCTAAAAGATACATTTCAAATAATTTCAAAATACATGAAGATTGCATGACTGGTCTATACTTACATGATTCTGTAGAGTTTTTCAATTATTCTTTTAGAATGGGTGTAAGTGTACCCTTTAAAAGGTTCACAGGAAGATAACAATGTATAAAACATAAGTTAAAAAATCTAGCTAAAATCGCTAAAAAAAGAAGTGGAAGCATTTTTTTAAAAATATAGAATGAATTAGATCGTGTCCTTGACCAATGTTAAGACGAGCAACAAGTTTCTTGATAGTCTCAAAAGATACACACACATTCATTTTTCGCCGAAAGTGCCACTGTTCTTTAATTCTATCACACAAAGCAGAATCTAGGTCAGTAAAGTTGTTCTGTTGACTTGGGATAAATTTATCAAAAAATAAACCAGCAATATCTGAGTCTATGTTTTTTCCATCAATAATGTTAGACACTTTACTTGTTTTTCTTTTTCTTTTCACTTCACTCCAGAATTGTACTTTATTCTTTATTTCAAACTTTTCCATGATGCTCAAACTTAATTTTTGTCTTTCATTTGCCTTGCAGTCATTTAGCTCCTTTTTAAACTCACTCCTTGTTCTAATCATTTTCTCATGTTCTGCTGTTCCTCTGACTTTAGCAAGACGCATCCAGTCCAAATATTTTCCCCTAGCAGCACTGTGTTTAGCTTTCACTCTTCTGTTCCATCCTGGGATTACTTTAAACTTATTTTTCTTAATTTCATGATGTGCATACTGATGACTGAAGTTTTGTACACTAAATGTGATATTTTCGTACATAGCATCAATCATTTCTAGATGTTTCTTAACTCTGCAACCTAAAGTTAAACAGTTATGAATTGTTAACTTACATAGGTTCATTAATTCAACATCAACACTATTCATAATGTCATTTATCTCTACCGATGTTAGTTTTCCCCAATTAATGTATGAATCCGATCTAACACTTTCAGCTGGTAGTGTTCCTGCACAGGAATAATCACTAAAGAACTGCAAAGTTGTCAACAATGGTACATGATCTGAGCCAACTACATCATTTAATATTTTTACATTAGTTACTTTAATATTGCTATGCTCTTTACCTATTATGTGATCAAGCCATTTCGGAACTGCATTACCACACCCAACAAACGTACATGAATTGTCTTCAAGTAAAGTCACATCAAAACATTTCAAGGAATTTCTCATCATAAAATCGGATAAATTTCTCCAAGCTCGACCTGAGAATGGATCAGCGTTAAAGTCACCGGCTAAGACAATATTATCATGTTTAACATCATTTATGTAACCTTCCAATTTAGCAAGATTTTCTAAATACTGTTCTTGTGTAGAGACCTTCCAAATATCACTATTTAAATAAACATTGATAAAAACTATATCATTACCATTTATGTTAACATCAAGAACAATAAATCTTTTCTCAAATGACACTTTGTTTATACTAATTTTCAAATGTTTACGCCACAAAACAGCTAATCCAGTAGTAGCATCAGTAGTAGTAGTAGTAGTAGTAGTAGTAGTAGTAGTAGTAGTAGTAGTAGTAGTAGTAGTAGTAGTAGCATCAGTAGTAGAAGTAGTAGTAGTACTAGCATCAGTATTAGAAATAGTAGTAGTAGTAGTAACATAAATAGTAGAAGTAGTAGTAGTTATAACAATAGTAATAACAATAGTAGTAATAGTTGTGTTAGAAGAAAGCTTTGCAAATGGTAATTGAAGGTAATATTGACTAAAATAGTCGTAAAAGTGGCAGCAGATATTTGTCACAGTAGTAATGATAATCATAGAAATAGTATTTACGATGTGAGTGATAGCAATAACTAAAGAAATGTTTAGGAAATAGCTTGGTACAGATATAAGTATCATGAGATATGATGGTTGTGATAGTACTATGAATAGAAAGTTATAAGAAGTACACATAAGTAAATGAGAAAAATTCACATTATAGTAACTTATCTACTTCAACTTGCGTTGTCTGAGGTTGATCTTATTTTTTCCTTTGGTGTTGCCGAGCGATCCCGTGTCACCGCTGGTCCCCACCGACAGCCCTTCAGTACCATCAGGAGGCACTAGGGCAATAGCACCGACACTGTCTTTGTCAGCAACTTCCAGCGATGCACTGTCGGCCCAGGGGGCCTTCCTGCCGGCGGTGTCAACACCCGCCGCAGACAGGGGACTCCCGCCACTGGTCCCTGTCACCCTCTCACCAACATTGCCAGCCGCTGACCCATGGTTCCGGGTCGTTTCGCGCCTTTTCCCGTTCGCACCTGAGTCGTTTCGCGCCTTTTCCCGTTTTCCCAGGGTCGTTTCGCGCCTAGTTCCGTTCGCCCCGGGTCGTTTCGCGCCCATTCCCGTTCGTCCCTGTTTGTGTCTCTCCTATTCCTGATCACCCCGGGTTCATTGGTATTACTAATTGGTAAATAACAGCAATTAACTGATTATAATTGAATATAATTGATTATAAGAAAAGTTAAAAGTATTGAAAAGTTTGTAGAGCTGATATTTCATTTTTATGCCAGTATTTTTTTTATAGATTTTCTCCTTGATTAAATAGTTTTTGTTGTTTTTTTCTCCTTGATTCAGTAGTATATCCAACTCATTTCTATTAAAAGGCGTCAGTAAAGAAAGAAAAAGACAATACACTTTATATATTATATTAAACATAAGCACTACAAAGTTATCTTTACTGATCATTTATTCCATACATTTTTCCAATTGTCTTGAAGAAGTGGGCTGTGGTTATTTTCCTGACTGCGTATTTATCCCACACATCTTGAGAATGAACTGTTCAACGCCTGGCTGTCTGGGAAGGACTGAGGATGTGAGTGAGGAAATGATGTGAAATCAAAACTGCCTGAAAGATTATTTGCAGTCAGGTCAAGTGAGGTTATTGTTTTGAGGTCAGGTATGTTCGTGTGTGTGTGGGTTGGGTTTCCGCATACCAAACAATTATCTGTCTGTCTGTCTTGTTCTGTCTCTTTATGTATTTGTTGTATTTCTCTAACTTTTCCTGTCCGTCCATCTGTTCATCCGTATTAATGATGAGGATGATGATAATAATAATAATATTATTGTTATTATTGTATAGACATCTTGACAGTTGTGGGTTGTGGAGAAAGAAAGAAAGAACATAAAGCTGACATCAGACATCACAGAACAACCAACGCTCTAGTGAATCATGTGGATGACAAAGGACACTTGCCTGATTGGAATAATGTGAAAACACTAATAAAAGGCAAAGATAAAAAGGAAAGAAAGGCGATCGAGGCACTATACATAGCTACAAATAAGAACAATAATAAAAGAACAGGTGACATAGTCTGGAGCCCGATCGCAGCGGGAATTCTAATGAAAAAACTAAAAATACCCGATGACTAAAATTACCCGGAGATCGACACACACACACACACACACACACACACACACACACACACACACACACACACACACACACACACACACACACACACACACACACACACACACACACACACACACACACACACACACACACACACACACACACACACACACACACACACACGCACGCACGCACGCACGCACGCACGCACGCACGCACACACACACACACACACACACACACACACACACACACACACACACACACACACACACACACACACACCAAACATAAGGAGAGAGAGAGAGAGAGAGAGAGAGAGAGAGAGAGAGAGAGAGAGAGAGAGAGAGAGAGAGAAGGGAGGGGGGGGAGTGAAAGGGTGAGGGACAATTATCGGATTATAAGGCACAAGTGTGGTCAACAGGTATGTTGTATGGTGAATTTTACTAGAGTTAAATAATGTATGTTTTGCCCTATAAACAGAAGATTCACATGTATTTCCATGCTTAGTTCAGTAACATCATCATTATTGTTATTATCATTAGAGTTTGCACTTTGTACAAGTATTGTCAGTATACATTGTGTTTCTATCTCCACAACCCACAATTATTATCATTATTATTATTATTATTATTATTATTATTATTATTATTATTATTATTATCATTATCATTATTAAGGTGTAGTCTGAAAAGGGGGACAGAGAAATGTGGAGAGGAAATTAGGGGTGGGGGAAGGATAGTGGGAGTGGAAGTGTGGTCAGGTGAGGCTTGCGGGGTGTAATTATAACATTTCCCTAAGGCAGCGTCAGATTACCTTACTTGTCTGTCCTCTTTTCTTAGTAATTTTTTTCATTATTGGCCTTCCTTTATACTGCTATTTTTTTTTTTTTTTTTTTAGGAATATAGTGTATAATATCGGTGCTACTATAGTATGCCGTCTACCACGGTATCAAACAAAGAGGTGTGAGAGGGAAGGAGCTATGAGAGGGAAGGAGAGGTGTGAGAAATAATAATCATAATAATAATAATAATAATAATATTGTATGAATATATATGTGTATATATATATATATGAATATATATATATATATATATATATATATATATATATATATATATATATATATATATATATATATATATATATATATATATATACAGTGGAGGAAGGGGTAGGAAAGAAGAAAAGAAGAAAAGAAGGAAGGTATAAAGAAGAAAAGAAGGAAGGTATAAAGGAGAAAATGAGAAAATAAGTGGGAGTGGTCAGGTCAAGACAGGGCAGGTGTGATCTGAAAAGGGGAACAGAGAAATGTGGAGAGGGGATTAGGGGTGGGGGAAGGATCGTGGGAGTGGGAGTGTGGTCAGGTGAGGCTTACGGGATGTGTGTGTGTGTGTGTGTGTGTGTGTGTGTGTGTGTATGTGTGTGTGTATGTGTGTGTGTGTGTGTGTGTGTGTGTGTGTGTGTGTGTGTGTGTGTGTGTGTGTGTGTGTGTGTGTGTGTGTGTGTGTGTGTGTGTATGTGTGTGTTTATGTGTGTGTATGTGTGTGAGTGTGAGTGTGAGTGTGTGTGTGTGTGGGGGGGGGGGGGGGGGGGCGGGCGGGCGTGCCCCGGTCCCTAAATCCACATAATGTCGTTGACGGTTCACAGTTTGATGGTGGTATATGATACATTACTTTAATTATACAAAAGGGATAATAACATCAATATTACAATACCTATATATATATATATATATATATATATATATATATATATATATATATATATATATATATATATATATATATATATATATATATATATATATATATATATATATATATATATATATATATATTAATATATATATATATATATATATATATATATATATATATATATATATATATATATATATATATATATATATATATATATATATATATATATATATATAT
>JAXIVD010005027.1:27500-31659 GCA_036785275.1 Cancer borealis | reverse complement strand
CTGCTCGCCCTCACCTCATTATCAAGTCTGCAGGAAGTTACGTCATAATTATCGCTTCAGAATTCGACCCTGAATCTCGTATTTCAATTATGTTTAAGTATTGATCAAAGTAGATAATGGAAGTAACAGTGACAGCAATATTATTCACTAATTGCTTTGTTCTCCTTCTCTGAGTATCGTCTTTCCTTTCTTTATTAATTATATATTTCTCTCCTCCTTCTTCTATCCTTCTTGACCCTTCTTGACCTTTGTTTTAATTATAATTCTAAGTCTTCTCCATCTGGCTCTCCTCCACCACCAAGCATCAGGTGGATGGATACATTAATGGCTGACTGGTAAACCTTGTGATCAGAATTAACAGTTACAGGGTTCGATTCTACCTTCCACTTCTGTATACTCGCCTACCAGCATCTCAGTATATAAACAAACACTAGCAATACACTCCCATGCCCTTAAAAATACAATACACAAATAATAATAATGATTCTCAGGTTTCTACAGAACAAAGAGTATTCGTTTCAGCTTACCTGTCTCCCGATCACCTGGTGGCTGCCTCATTAACACAAGACCTTCCCTTCCGGTGACTTGAGAAGATAGAGTGAAGCCTTGCAGGTGTGCCTCAGGACCTGTTAGGGAAAAGCAAGTCAATATGATAGGTCTAATTACTCAGGTAGGAATAATAGAACCTCCACACCCTACCCCCCCCCCCCCCCTTTTCCTCCTTAGGATACGGAGAGAGAGAGAGAGAGAGAGAGAGAGAGAGAGAGAGAGAGAGAGAGAGAGAGAGAGAGAGAGAGAGAGAGAGAGAGAGAGAGAGAGAGAGAGAGAGAGAGCAGCGTGAAGACTAATAATAAGACTCTTGATCAAAAGAGCAACAGCCTCTCATCTCCAAGGCAGCAGGACGGGAGGAGAGACAGGAAGAGAAGGAGGAGGAGGAGGAGGAGGAGGAGGAGAGGGAAGAGGAGGAGGAGAGGGAAGAGGAGGAGGAGAGGAAGAGAGGAGGAGGAGAGGGAAGAGGAGGAGGAGAGGGAAGAGGAGGAGGAGAGGGAAGAGGAGGAGGGGAGGGAAGAGGTGGAGGAGAGGGAAGAGGCGGAGAGCATGTACAGCCTCTCATGAAATAGACAAACATGCTCGTGAAACAGGAGGCGAAATGAATGCAAAGTGAATGTATGAAAAGACGATGAAAGATGAAGATGATGATGATGATGATTGTGTTGGTAGTTGTAGTAGTAGCAGTAGTAGTAGTAGTAGTAGTAGTAGTAGTAGTAGTAGTAGTAGTAGTAGTAGTAGTAGTAGTAGTAGTAGTTCTCCCTTGAAAATTTAAAAGCGGTAGTTACACTGTATATTATTACGTTTATTGGCTCATTATATATCTATTTGTTTTGTTTATTAATACAAGTAAGAATCTATTTACCTTATTCATTCGTTCACTTATTTACAGCAGGTCTTCGCGTGCCTTGAGGTAGAAAACTATGTTACTGTCATGAATAAAAGGTTTATAGATTTTATTGAATATACCGCGCGATCCTGCCTCTTTTATCTCTTTCTTCCTTTCCCTCCCTTCTTTATTATTTGTTCTTTCTTTCTTTTGCATTCTTTTCTTTCATTCCTTCTCAGTTTGTATTTCCAACAAGTGGAGCAGATAAAAGCTATTTTTCACACACACACACACACACACACACACACACACACACACACACACACACACACACACACACACACACACACACACACACGACACTTAATCCTGGGCCTCTTGGATCCTGGACCAGCGGAGAGCGGCCAGCGGGATAGAGTCTAATCCAAAAGTTAAATTACGTTGACTCTGGGATAACTAGGTTTCTAAAGGGGCCTCTGACGGGCTTTCGCTGCCTTACTAAAGCCTGAACAAGCCTGATGCAACAAAGGAAGTACTTATGAGAAGATAAGAGGAGGAGGAAGGCGAGAAGGAGGAGGTGATGGTGGTGGTGGTGGAGGATGAGAATGATGATGACCAGAATGATGAGGAAAAGGATGAGAATGAGAATGAGGATAAGGATGAAGATAATGATGATAAATAGAATCACCTAAGTAGATGCATGATACAATCCATTCCAATCATCACGAACTCTATTAATACGTGTTTCACACTATTCGCTTCATGATAAAGATAAATGTTAATAAGCCACTTAGAAGCCACCAAACAAGGGTACACGAACCATCTAGGAGTATTGGAAGGGAAATACGTTGTCAGGGTGATGTGTGATGCAGGAGTGAGGCGAATACAAGTGCTTCTACGTCTGACAGGCGTGTTGGGCGGCAGGAACCGTCGCCAATTCAGTTTAAACGACCTACTCGCCAATTAACCATTGTTTATGATTAAGAAATCCATTCCCCAAACAGCAGTGCAGTCTCAAAACTAGTAATGAATTTTGTTCAGCCGTAAATTTCCTAGCAAACATTTTACAGTGAATTAGAAATATAATCACACGTTATATGAGGCCATCACACCACGACAGCCGTAGTGATAAGCAGATAAGACAAACTAACGCAGGGATATGTTATTAGTTATGCAAGGACTGACGCTACACACTCACCACTTGTTAGCGAATCAGTGAGTTAGGAGAAGGCGGTGCAGCGATGTGGTGTTGTGGTCTGCTGGGATGTCTTTCGGGGACCCTAGATATTCCATGCAATTCCAGGTATTCATGGTCTTGACAGGTGCATGGAGGGTAATGATGATACCTGTCTTGTGCCTAGTACCTGTGTCTGGTACCTGTGCCTTGTGCCTGTGTCTGGTAGATGTACCTGTAAAACATAAGGTAGTTATTATGTAAAGGAAGGAGAGGAGGAGGAGAAAAAATATGACGAGGCAGTACGGTTGATGGATAAAGGAAAAGGGAAAGATAAAAATTGAAGGTAGGGAGGAAGGAAGAAGAGATGATGACATGAAGAATCGTAAGTATAGAGAAACCAAGGAAGGATGATCTGATATTATGTAAGTAACTATTAGAACAGCTGGGAAAATTGTAGAAAATTATGAACAAAACGAAGAATTAAGGAAATAGAATAAACGGAAAAAAAAGCAATGACTACTCTCACACACACACACACACACACACACACACACACACACACACACACACACACACACACACACACACACACACACACACACACACACACACACACACAAACGCGCACACACACACACACACACACACACACACACACACACACACACACACACACACACACACACACACACACACACTGACTCCCTGTGTGTGTGTGTGTGTGTGTGTGTGTGTGTGTGTGTGTGTGTGTGTGTGTGTGTGTGTGTGTGTGTGTGTGTGTCAGTATGCAGGATGTAATATATGTATGAAGGAAACGTCTGATACCAAACATTAATTAAGGTCTCAATCAGCAGTGACAGGTAGCTAACATAGGTGATTCCTCCTCCTCCCCTCCCTCCTCTCTCTCTCCCCCCTCCTCATTCCCTCATCTCTCCACGTCACGTCCCACGGAGCCTCTTTTACCTCCTCCTCTGATGGACGAAGAGGAGGAGGAGGAATTTTTTTTATATTTAATTTATTTTTCCCTTAGCCAGTACCCTTTCAATGTAAAAAAAAAAAAAAAAAAAAAAAATCACACGGCATTAACACTAAATTCGCTATATATTACGACATTAACACTAAAATTCGTTATATAACACGACGGTTTGAGGCTTAACATCACAGTCCTTACCGCAGAAAACACTTAAACAATCACTAGGTAGCGTTAAAATCACTCTAATTATCTTTCTCCATTTGTATAATATCTTTCTTATCAAAATTAAAAATATTCACACTTTACACCTTCACTGATCACGAGCCATTTTTCAACTGAGCTGGGGAGGGAAGACCAGCTGGGAGGGACTCTGAAAACAATAGCCGATATGAAACAATTAATTTGATTGGCTCAAGAAGTATTGTGTGTATAAGACAATGAATGCTATTGGCTATGCTTTCACTAGTGTCCGCTAGATGTCACCCCCGTCATACAAATTTCCCGCCATATTTCAACTGAGCGGGGGAGGCAGGAGCAGGTGAAAGACTAAACCATGGCTGCCAGCCTGGCTGCCCGAGTAATTGTTACTCTGTGTATTTATTCAATTTACAAGGTAATTAATAGTTTGTTT
>JAXIVD010005027.1:0-25000 GCA_036785275.1 Cancer borealis | reverse complement strand
GTTACAGTATTACCTACAGAAATGTATTGGGTTGGACCCATTTATCAATAAGCATAGTTTGTAAAATGAATGTACTTGTTGTGGTCAATAAATAATCTGAATCTGAATCTGTCTGTGTGTGTGTGTGTGTGTGTGTGTGTGTGTATATAGTGGAGAGTGGCTCCCGACGAGGCTAATTTATGAGGTCGTAGTGGTGCTTCTTGTCAGCTAACTGTTTGAACTTTTTTGTCTGCAAGGAGTGTACACTGACGGAAAAGACTGAGTGAATGCAACAGGTCCCTCGCCCACGTGGTAACAGAAAATACTCCGTGGAGGTGAAGGGAAAAGTTCACCATGAGGGCAGATGTGGTATTGTGCCATCAGAGTAATTTTCTTGAATCACATTAAATTACATTCTAATGATTGCTGCTCTAGTTACAATAGGTTCAGACTTGATAGAACTGTGTGATGAACATTTTTATTTATTTTTTATTAATTTCCCATTTCTTATATTTTGTATTCTTCGCTCACCTGTCTTCTGTCCCTTATTTTGTATATATTTATTTGTATTTTTTTCCCTCTTCTTCGCATTGCAGGTGGTGTCGGTAATCAGTAACATTATTTGCTCCTATGGTCCTCCTTCTGTATCTGAATTAATGGTGAAATGATAGTCAAACAACATGGCTTGAATATCACAATGTTTTACTAAGTTCACTAATATATGTATGTGTATATGTGGCTGCAGGTGGCCGGGGTTTGAAGGCTGCAGCGGCACTGTGGATCGCTGGCCGGGACGGGAGGGAGGGAGGCGGCCAGAGCGAGGTGAAGGGGTGAGTGTTACCTGTAGCTTCGGGTATTCATTGATTGTGTATTCATTGATGATGTTGATGGCTTAAGGATGTATGATAGATCCCTCAAGCTGAAGGTCATGTATCTCTCATCAAAAAAAGTTCACAGGAAATCAGCCTTTAGGTGGTGAAACTATGAAACTAGGAAAAAGAATAATCTATTATTCTTTTTCCTAGTTTCACCACCTAAAGGCTGATTTCCTGTGATTTTTTTTTTACCACCACTTACTTCAGTATTTTGCACATTTCATATACATATTTCATTATATATTTCATAATTTTATAAAGATTTAAAAGTTTGTTCTTGATTTATAAAATTTTGATGGCTGAAAGAGGAGTGTGTCACCTCTAGCCACTAAAACAGAATAGATGGGGTAAAAAATAACATTTAAGGATTGATAAAATAAAAGAATATTTGTGGTGTTAAACTAGTATTATGGTTTCTTGTACATGTCAGTTTTTCTTTTAAGAAACCCAAAACATTTAACAATACAAAAATACTGAAAATGTGTTGTTGTTGACACCCTTGAAGTAATGTGGAGAGGAATGTAAATGAAGATAAAATGGTTCTTTGTAGGACATTATTATGCAAACTGGTACAGGAATGTTAGGAGATGAACCATGAATCAGCAAGCGTTAAAAGTACTCACGGCACGGCAACACAAACACAAATTTGGGAGGACGTTTTCATTCGGTTAATTAATAATAATAACCAATTCATTAATACTCGGTTAATGACCATCTTTTGTCCACTGGTGGGTGCGTGTTTGGCTCATCTCATATTGTTCAACTTGATAACTTTTCCTTATATGATAAATTTGTGAGGTTTCCTGTGATGTACAGTGTGTTATTGTATGATACCATTAGAATACTGGAAAGATTGGAGAAAGTTGTGCTCGAACAAATTCAGAATAAAAAAAAATCTTACATAAAAATAAACTATAACAACATAATTGTAGGAAATATTGAAAACTGAGATACAGTATTAAGAAACTATTGACAGAACCTTCTAACACACCATAAACTGAGCATTCAAAAATAATCTGGAATAACATACATAAATAAGAAATAAGACTACTCACTAAGATAAACCTCTTGAGCTTCTACGGGAAGACGGTTTTGTTGAAGGCAGTGAGACCATCAGGGAGGACACAACATTTGCATATAATACTCAAACAGTGGCATTCAGTAGTGATAAAAAACTGTGCTTTATATATCATCAATATTAATGTAACTTGAATAACAGGCATTTGAAACTAACATCATCTGGAGAATGACTGTTCTTATACATTTTCTTCCATTGTCAATACTGTCTTGATATGACACACAGTTTTCTGAAGAGAGGATAACTGCAGATGGAAAGTGCTGCCATTATGGTGTTGGAAACTAAATTAAAGGTTCATGAATACTTATCACATCTAATAACTTCAACCCCTCATCATAACAACAATAGTCTTAGTTATAGAGTTTAATAAAAAGAGAAGTGCATTCAAAAACCACCTTGACAGTCACGTGGAAGTCAAAAATATATTCTAGTGATGCTAAGAGTTTTCTCGAGTCGTTGGATGTTACTGTGTCATACCAAAACAACCTCACACTTGGTTAAACTGTATTATATCATTTGTAAAACAGAAACGCTGCTCAATAAATAAAAAAAAAATACTCTGATAGAAAACTGAACGGGTTGATTTTTGTGAGGCTGTGGTGTTACGTGACCTTTTCATATCATTCATCAGTGTGGCGTGTGAGACAACACACCGCTTTGAATAACTACTCATTCCACTCCTGAAGTTATGTCTGAGTGAGTTTCTGTGTACATAATTGCCCTTTATGAACACGTATAAGCGTTACCAATTCGTTTACTGTAACATATTGCTTTGTATACATCCCCTTGATCTCCATTCTTGAACCTGATAAGTAATACTGATTTTCATGCTAATTTCCACACGTCTATATACCGAGAGGTGATAATCAGGTTTCCTAGGATGGCAACAAGTCTTGCTATGATCTAAAGGAGCTTTCTTGTTGTTGTCATTGATTGAATTCATCTTACTATCATATCGACTGTTAGTATTCATGTCTAAGTTAAACCATAATGGGAGACACAGTCGTGGTCTACATTAACAACTCGCTTCATAATACTCCTTTTACATTTTCAATAATAACATCTAAATGACACTGTTAAACAACTTTGTACTCAAATGTCTACTATATAACTTTTCATGAAGAAGTATCCGAGTGGCGTGTAATTCTAGTTACCTTTAGTATTGTAGTTTTAATTCAGTACTTGAAATACCACTGTCCTTCCGTATTTAAATATTTGAAAGTTTCGAGAATATGAGTTATTTTTATCAAAACATGAAGGATGACTAGGAATTACAAATGAAATGTAGTTAGTAGTTATGCAATACTTCAGTTATAATACAAAACTGCAATACCATAAAAAAGACCCTTACCACAACAGTTTACTATGTATTTGTTCCTCGGTTAACACCCCCGTCAAAAAAAAAAAAAAAAAAAAAAAAAAGAATAAAAAATATATATATAAACCCTGAACACCATATGTTAAACTATATAAAAAATAGTCACCTAATATCACAAAATACATGTCAAAGAGTTTGTCTCGATGCATGAAGTTCACAGTGGAGGGAAAACACATGTACAAAACACCCACTGAGAAGATTCATGAAACAAGCAGACAGACCAGTCCACACTATCGGGAGAAGAGCTCGTGTTCCTCCCCGTCCGTGTCAGAGAGCAGCGGGACCTTCTGGTGGGAGTCGGTGGGGATGAGAGGGGTGTGAGGTGTGGTCTTGGGGGGGTGGAGGGCCTTCATCGTCACGTGGAGAATGATACCAATGCCACACAGCCCCAGGCCCGTCTGTGGGTGGCAGTGCATTAGGGTACAAAAAGGACATTCAGTTAGTTAGCGGTGAAGTGTAGTTTTGTATCTATTCCTTAAGGACTTCAAAATATGTTAAAATGTTCCAGTTTAATGAAAATTAACTTAAGCTTTTAAAACTTTTCTTTGTTAATTTGAAAAACTTCTTTGGTATAAGTTTGGTATAAGCTGCATATGAAATTAGGAAACAGTATATGATTGACATGAAGGTGATTGAATAATACTTCTGAATTAGGTAACTATAGACCATGTAGTTCAGCTAAAGTTAACGAAAGCTAGAATCAAACTCACAACCTTTTGGTCGTGAGCCGAACACTGTGCCACAGAGCCGCCCAGCCCCGTACTTGATGTGAAATGGCATAATTAAACACAAAACACATGAAAACAGGTATCATAATGTATCAAAGTGACGTAAACAACTTACTAAATTAATGTATGAAAGGTGTTCGTTGTAGATGTATACGGCCAAGGAGAGAGTCATAATTTCTTTGGCCACTCCAGCGATTGAGAAAGTGAGGGATGAGGTGAAGCAAACTACCAGATATTCTGACACCTGCAACATATTAATCACACATTTAAGTATCATACACAACACTAGCTAATACATTTTGTATTAGTGAGTCAAGGGTTTATGTCTAACCAAAAAACACAAACACTGCCATCATTTTCACACTTTTATAAAACATATTTTATAAACAAACATGATCAAGGAAGAGGCCTGCTAACCACTGCACCACTGAGTTCCTCCGTGGTGCAGTGGTGCAGTGGTTAGCATGTCTGACTACGAATGTTCGATCCCGGAGCCATCGGGCAGTCGGCACACAGCTCACCCAGCTGTTCATCCTGCCAAACGGACTGGTTGATAAATGGTTAGCTAGGGCAACCCTAAAAAAGGTAAACTGTGGCAACTCAGATGTCACAGTGGCCCTGTGTCCTGGGGTAATGGATTAATTTCCACCACAGGCTTAAAGGCCAATGTGACGGGAGATGAGCGGCCGCAGCTTAAGAGTGTGCCCTGACTTTACCTCACCTCCAGTTGTGGAGGGTTTTTGATGCACTTTTGGTGTTGTTGAATATATATAGGCCTACATTTTTTGGAGGGGTCATGAGAAGCATAAGGTGCATCACCATACTATGGTTAATTATGTAAAGGCGACCGTTTTATAAAAACGGTATCTTTGCTTTGCTTCAAATACTTTCTATCACATTCTATGAAGAGCTGATATGACAAAGAACAATTTCACAGTATTTACTCCCTTATACTATTCAAAAGTGTTGGTTTGCAGTTACTATTTACAGTTACAGTTTACAGTTTGCACATAATTTGTTCATGTTTGAATTTTCTCACATCTAAAAATCGGCATCTGAAAATACTGGCAAACAGTAGACATTCAAGCTGAAAGGGACAACATATAAATGAACAACATACACAGACTTGCTTGTATCCCCATTAAAAGCAGTTAACCAAGGCAAGGCATTAAGGGTTCAGGGAGACTTTACTTTCTTTTCTACTTCTGCACTCTGTCTTTTCATAGGAGAGAACACAGAGGGGGGGGCTTCAGACCCCTCGCTCCGCCCCTTTTTGTGGCCTTTCAATATCCGCCGGGAATACGATGGTAGTATTCCTGCAGGCCCCACCACAGGGCTACCCAAACAAACATAGCTAGTTATTATTAGAAGAATGGGTTGTTCATGTTAAAGTGAGGAACTTGCACACAATTTCCCTTTGCCATATATATTCTCTACTCTCTCTATGTTCCCTTTTGAGAGTGTTTCATGGCCTGGGGATCCTGTTCATTCTGTGACCTTTTAGTGAACAAACCTGGAATGGGAGGTCATGAGCACTTGGCTAATTTATCATGTTGCACTAGGTTAAGTAGGAAGCAGAGAAAGGGTATCACAGGGTTACTGATAAATGTGCTTAAGTGTAATCCCATCCACAATGATTTGGTTCATGCATTTGTACCGAGTACAACGGGCCAACTATCATTACGGTGATTCCTTTGCGGAATCACCGGTAAATCCTCGTATTCTCGACGCTCGTTAAGATACCTTGTTATGGTTAGAGTAGGTACTACTAGCGAAAGAGGATGATGGAAAAAACGCGTGACGTCACTGGAACTGAGGATATATATACCGGTCTGGGCGGAAGGACAGTCATTAGTGTTCCGTGACCCCGCTCCAGACAGGTAAGCCTTCAGTGTTCCTAAAAGCCTTGCCACACTTGAAAAAACATTGTTATTAATATCTAACAGTAAATTGTCCTCCCGGATACAGCTGCCGAGAGGACCAGCAAAAGACTGTCTTTCGGTTGGTGTTTGACGAAGGCTGCATGTGGAGTTGCCTCTCAAACAAGGACGACGGCCAGAAGGACCCAGTGACTCTCAAACAATATTTGTGGCGTGAGTGTATTTTGGTAGTTTTCCATCAGTTCCCTCACGTATAGTTAGGTAGGATAGAATAGGAATATTTGTGTTAAGGTATATGTTTATGTTTGTGTCGCTAAGGGTGGATAAGCATTTGTAAGAGCACCACCACGGATATAGCGAGTACTTTATTTATTTATTCATCATTAAAGTTGTCCATTATTTTTATATTCGTTTTCTGTTCATAAACCAACGTCTGAGACTCGGTACAGTTTTTTAAAAATGTTCATATACCAACTCTGAGACTCGGTACAGTGGTTGCAGCGGTGTAGATGCAAATTACGCATCAGCCCACGTTGTTCGGGAGACGCTACAGTGTGCTAGTTAAGTAGGTAATTAGCCCCCCTTCCAGTTAATTTTTTATTCCCTTACAGAGTAGTGATTAGTGATTGGTGATTAGAATAGTTACGTAGAGTTAATAGTGATGCATTGTTTTCTTTTTTTTAAGTGTTAGTGATAGTGTTAGTGGACTAATACGCTCAAAGTCTCCTCTGCGGGCACCTGTCCCCAGATTGTTAAGTGAGTCGCGGTCTTCGGATCGCCGGGCGTCCTTCCCCCCTCCAATTAAATTTTAATTATGAATTCTCAGATAGACTTGTTAGGCGACTCGTGGTTTCCCCAGGAGGAAGTAACAGAAGTGGGTGAACAAGCGCTTGGTGGAGCAATAAAACCAGTGTTCAGAAGTCGGTCATCACGATCAGAGGAAGATGGAGTCCTTTATTATTCTAAACAGAAAAGAGATAACACCTTGCTCGATTCGTTGGTGGTGCCCACGGTAATGAAACGGAAAGCCCATGCTATGTTTTTTTTAAATTGAAACGTCGGATGAGTGTGACGCGGGAGTTAGGGATATTAACTTATACGTGAGGGCGACTATGGTGGTGCCAAATACACACTCCTCCACTTCGAGGGTGGACGAGGCAGTTACTACTACAACCATCATTACAACCACCACCTCACTGTCAACGGCGACACAATCCACCGTGCCGCGGACAAGTTAACACTAGTTGTGGATGATGGAGGTTCTATAGTCGACATGAGCGAGATCGTGTTTCCTTCCGAGGATGAGGATGACACGGAGGAACCACGCAGAGCCCGAAGGCCTGTGAGGAATTCCTAGAGGAGTGTTGAGAGGGAGAGATGGTAGTAAGTAGACCCCTGGGTGGTTAAAGGAAAGGTTACTGCCTATAAAAACTCTTTTGCAGCGGCGAGGAGATGCCGAACTGGTAAACTGGTCCCGCAGCTGAAGCAGAGATCACCGCAGTCCTGGGGGCTCTGTAGTGCCCAGGTAAAGGACTGGAAGTTCACCCCCCATGGATGAAGGCTTTGGTGAGACCCCGTCGAGGATCACCACCCTGCTCAGTTTGCCAGGACTGGTTGGGAGTTGGGTTCACCTATTCCGACCAGGAGGTCGAGTCACGTCTGACTCGGAAGTCTTGCATAGAGACAAGAAGAAAGAAGAAGAAGAAGAAGAAGAAGACCGGTCCCGACTTATGTTGATAATATATAAACTCATGTTCTTACGAGTGTGAGAATACGAGGATTTATTTTTTTTAAAGAGGAAAGCCGTGTACCGAGTACAACGGGCCAACTATCATTACGGTGATTCCTTTGCGGAATCACCGGTAAATCCTCGTATTCTCGACGCTCGTTAAGATACCTTGTTATGGTTAGAGTAGGTACTACTAGCGAAAGAGGATGATGGAAAAAACGCGTGACGTCACTGGAACTGAGGATATATATACTGGTCTGGGCGGAAGGACAGTCATTAGTGTTCCGTGACCCCGCTCCAGACAGGTAAGCCTTCAGTGTTCCTAAAAGCCTTGCCACACTTGAAAAAACATTGTTATTAATATCTAACAGTAAATTGTCCTCCCGGATACAGCTGCCGAGAGGACCAGCAAAAGACTGTCTTTCGGTTGGTGTTTGACGAAGGCTGCATGTGGAGTTGCCTCTCAAACAAGGACGACGGCCAGAAGGACCCAGTGACTCTCAAACAATATTTGTGGCGTGAGTGTATTTTGGTAGTTTTCCATCAGTTCCCTCACGTATAGTTAGGTAGGATAGAATAGGAATATTTGTGTTAAGGTATATGTTTATGTTTGTGTCGCTAAGGGTGGATAAGCATTTGTAAGAGCACCACCACGGATATAGCGAGTACTTTATTTATTTATTCATCATTAAAGTTGTCCATTATTTTTATATTCGTTTTCTGTTCATAAACCAACGTCTGAGACTCGGTACAGTTTTTAAAAAATGTTCATATACCAACTCTGAGACTCGGTACACATTTACTGTCCGATTGTTAGGGTAACAACGTCTGCTTGTTCAGAATCCTTGATAGATAAGAGAGTGGAGTAAACACCACAGCCGTTATCTACCTTATCATGGCGTGAAAAGCTGATCAGCTAACATGCCTTTTTATAGACCTCATGGATATGTTTCCCTTAACATAACTTATTGAGGAAGTGTTTTCCATATTCACTAATCAATAGTTATTTGTAAAAATGAAAGAAAACAAACACTTGCACCCACCTCCATGAAGAAGGCCAAGACAGCCCCAAACATGACTCTGCCCCACATGTACATGGCATCATTGGAGTTGGTGAACCTGAAGCCGTATTCACTCGCTGCTATCGCCGTGCCTGCAGGACAGTATTTCATCACTTGATGTAGATAAGATCATTAAATATTATATGATTATAGGATTATAGAAGTTAACTGATGAATATATGATGGAAAGTTGGAATTGAGGTCATGTTAAAATTTCCAGGAGTTGGAATAGGAATGTTTGAAAGTCCAACTCCACACCCCAGCTTTAATGTGTAGTGATAATGCCCACCCACCTTCCATGACCACAGCCAATGGGAGCAGCGCCACTGTCATCCAAGGCTGAATGTGATACACCATGTCTATCGGGTTGCTCAAGGCAAGCTCAGACTTCTGCATCACCAGCTGGGAAAGTGTCCACCGCAAACCACTGTACAAGGAAACATTGAATTACCTACTTTTTAACTTACTGTTACATATAATGACAAACATATTGAACTAGTATTCATTCTGGACAAGGTATATGTAGCAGCTTAACATATGGCCCTAAAATGTTACTAAAGTGCTTACTGGAACCTGTCCCACTTGGAAGAGTCCACTGCGAGGGATGAGGACAGACGGATGGAAACCTTAATCCCTGATACTTTAAAATCCCCTGAATCCTCCATAGTACTGATGTCACCCTAAATGTACCTGAGTAGAGAGGCCGTGATGACTAGGATGAAGCCAAACAGGTTGAACTGAGTGTACTTGTACGTGAAGAGAAACAGACCTCCTGCAATAAGTACCACCAGCACCACCACTGAACATCTCTGAAAAGTTCAATAACATTTAACAAAGATGGTTTCAAGTGGTTTGAATCTTTTAATACGAATAGGTTTCCCAAACATGGGTTAGTACTTGAGAAAGTTTCAAATGCTATTATTAAAAGTCAATTACAATGTAGTCATTTGATAACTTCTTTTGCAAATAAAATTATCAGATTTTTGATTAATTATATACTACTGTACCTCAAATTTTGAATATGTTATGTTATTATGTTATCCTTGTCTATTAACTGTACAACTGTTAAAAATTTAAGAATACAGTATTTTGTGTAATAATTGAGTGATAACTTACCATTTCTTCTAGTTTGAAAATAATTGCAAATGCCAGAATAAATAACAGCGCAGTTGATTTTGACATTGTGTATCTGAAAAGAAATGTGAAGTAATTATCACACACACACACACACACACACACACACACACACACACACACACACACATGTAAGTGTATTGATGATGTAAAGGCGAATTATTATATTATAAATAGTATTAAAAAATAAGTTCAGAATATGATCACATCATTTCATAGTTTCTCTCAGTATCAAAATTGTGTGGACTAGAAAATTTCAAGCATAAAATTAAGCATTAATATATAAGCGAAACACTTTAGAAATCATAAACAGGCAGATGTTTACAAACAATAACAATGATCCGTGAGATACACAGTAACTCACAATGCCACTGTAATAAACTCGAGGGACCACTGTGAGAGGCCAATATCCAGGCCGGCAGCAGCCCCGGGGGGTAATACCTTCCTCCAGTACACGTCCCAGCTCAGCATCACCCTTGGAATGCCAGTCACCAGGGTGTAGGTGGCTCGGCAAATACCCGCCATCACAAACTTCATAAATAGATGCACTATGACTACTGTTAACGGAAACTTGAAGTCCTGCAAGGGAACAGTGTTTAGGAGGAATTAGATTTACTTCTGTATTTGTTTATCTGTAATGGAAATATTTTGTGTTAAGAGTCAAGAAACAAGGCCTTGCTAAATTGTAAGAAATTGTTTATATCATAATAAAACTGGAATTATAGTTCCATCCTATCCACTTATATGATTGCGGTGTTATCACGAACATTAAAGTCATACACGCATACACACAATGAATACTTACTTTAAATAACCTCTTCTGATAAAAAGTAAGGCCAATGGAACATGTGTAATAGGTGAGGATGAGGACGAAGCTCCTTATGCAATGTATGATGATCTGGCCTAGCCGGCGGCCACCCCGCCTCCTGGGCCGGTGACCATCTGTTCCCTCCAGTCCCATCATGCTGACAAGACCTGCCAAGCACATCACTTTTGAAAAGGGTTCAGGTGACTTGCACAACACCTGGCTGCATAATTAACATTACTCAATACTGAAGCAATCAGAACATATGCACCTCAAAGCATACATAGTGAAAGTGAGGTAATCTGGGTCGTGTTCTATCCAAGCCAATTAAGTGAACCTATAATGAAATAGGTGTTAAAGCCACAACACTCTTGCTCTAAACAATAGTGTTCTGTTTTTTCACAAGTGTGTTTCATCCCTTCCTGTGCCTATATATGTTTTTCTTTTTTGAAAAGTTTTTACCAAAATAATAAAGAAGACAATAAAGATTCAGAGTGAAAATTGAGAATGGTTGTGTTTTGTGCAGGTGTGAAAACAATGCTGCAACCAATAAGAAAAGTTCCCCATTGATTCCACTAAATACAGTAGTGCATCTTGTAGTGGTGGTGGTGATGCAGCAGGATTTGAATCAGTCTGAGGATGATGTCTGTCTGCACTGGGTGTAATTTTGATGTACTTTCCCTGAATGTCTGCACTGGGTGTAACTCCCTGAATGTCTCATTTCCGCGACAATAATCAAAGCTCTACTGAGTTTATATGCAGACACAGAGTTCTGTTTGCTGCTAAAATGTGCCTGAGCTGCATAAAGGATTGAATGAAGAAGAGCAACAGGAGTAAGATGTCATGGGCTTGAGAGTTGAGGTTTGCATTAGATTATGTCAAGTTAATTCAGTTCTTTTGATATCTTGAGGACAAAACAATTTTTCTGGTATTATTTTGTAATCTGAAATCCGGCACATAAATTCTTACCTATTACTTTGTGTAGATCTCATCATTCTAAGTATTTTCAATATAAAATTGACTCGGCAAATTAAGAATCACTCTAATACTGAGCATGAAACCTTCCCGTCATAGAGCACAAGAATGACAAGAGGACGGTTGTGAGTTTGATCGGCTCATTACAACAAAAGATTCAGATTATATTATATTAGGTTGTTATTTGAAGTCCATGTTTTCATTGACCTGATCTACTAATTGTGAGTACTTGTTCGTGTTTCTAATCCAGAATTCATCACACTTTTCTGACTGTTAGGATATTTGACCTCTTTACCCTTAGTAGCTTTTCTCTTTCTCTCTTTAGGTCTAACGTTACTTCTTCTCATAACATCCTGTGGTCACCGTGTTGAGTCTGTCTGTGAGAGTGAGGTCGATTCAATTCTTTGTTTCGCCATTCAGCGTTACCTTCAAATTATTATTCTTTGCTAATTCTATGTGCGTGTTAATTCCGTCGCCTCATGAATTAACTCCATGTTGTCATTCGTGTACGGTTTTTCACGACATTTGCATTAGTCGCCAACTACTGTGAAGGTGTATTGGGTTTGGTATTAATTCATAGCTTCTTATACATCTTCATAAAATATCAGAACGTCTTTGTCATCGTAAGCTGATGTTGGGCACAAACCTGAATGAATTTAATTTTATATCTGTTGTTTAGTTATATGTAATAGGTTTGCTATTCTCACTGAAACTATAGATGTTTCCAATATTTCCTATTTTTTTGTTTATTAGAAACCATATTTTTTTCTTTTCTTGTCTCCTATAGCATAAATGTATGACAATTCCTTAATAGTAGAAATTCATCTCGTTCTAACCTCATTTAGGGCTATGATAATCAATTTAACACCGCATAGTTCTTCATACACATTACTATACCTTTACAAACCATATCCAATACCACGTATAACCTCCTAACAACACTGGGAGGTTAGTGTATTCTTAACCCTACTTCAATGTTACCCTCGTCTTCACAGCACCACAAGACAACTAACTGTCACCATGCAATCATACTCCCAAGGATGATGATAAATTAAAGATAAATAAGGATAAATTGCTTCACCTTGGACGAGAAACCTAAAGCAGCTGCGGGTAGCTCTTGTAATTAATGGCACAAGTGTTTCTTGATGCTATGATAAGAATGCAGAGGGTAAAAGCACCCCAGAATATGATTTAGACATGCTTGGAGAAACTACTTACTGAACATCAGCTTAAGGGTGGGTTATTTTCCCTGTAAAGGCGCTACATCGGCAGGAATGGTTTAATACGCGGCTTTCCTTCCTAACTCTGCTCTTCTTCTTCTTCTTTATTTACGTGAGGTTGCTGTACATTCGTTGCTAAGTGAAGTTTCAATTTTTATGCAAGTGATTGATATGGTTTTGATTCTATCTAGTATTAATTATAGCAAGCACAAAACAGCAACACGTAACAGCAGTGGGTAGATCGATATTTAGTACTTAGTAGTGATTAGATAATAAGTATCTGAAGTAGTACTATGATAACGAGTTTAGCTTGTTAATAGGAATATCAGTGTAATAATGTGATCATGTGTCTAATATTAGGTTTCATTGTGAAGTATAATTAGGAAAATATAAAGTTATAAGAGAAAATATTGTGCGAAAGTGAACGCCAACTAGTCTTGAACATTTTCTTTTTCTTTCGAACCAGTTTCGTAATGTATCGCTCCACCAGTTCACAAAGCTTAAAGATCCAGCAGTCTGCTACTTCCGGAGGTGAAAACATGCCATGTTTTATGTACTGTAGATACGCACATTGCATGCTATTATTGGATTGACATAGGGACTTCCTGAGTAAAGGCAATGGCTATTATTATTATTATTATTATTATTATTATTATTATTATTATTATTATTATTATTATTATTGTTATTATTATTATTACAATCATCACAGGATGTCTATTTCAAGAAAACAAGGTACCTTTTAAGTATGGACATGATGGGATTTCTCAGTATTAAGAAAGTTTTCCTATTTCGAAACATGATTTTTTGTTACATCACAGACGAACGGCAGAGTTGGTGCTTTGCTTCTCGCTACGTATACGGTGTTCTTGATCGTGTGGGTGGTGATGGTGGTGGTGATGGTGATGGTGGTGGTGGTAGTGATGGTGGTGGTAGTAGTAGTGGTAGTGACGTGCACTATTGACAGATAACCTTGATAGATGTCCACTTTATCTTCCCGATCTGTGATATGTTAAGTCTGTCCCTTGGTTGTGAGGGAATGGATTCTTATCACACGTAATTATAGACATAACTACTACTACTACTACTACCCCTCTCTCTCTCTCTCTCTCTCTCTCTCTCTCTCTCTCTCTCTCTCTCTCTCTCTCTCTCTCTCTCTCTCTCTCTCTCTCTTCTCTCTCTCTCTCTCTCTCTCTCTCTCTCTCTCTCTCTCTCTCTCTCTCTCTCTCTCTCTCTCTCTCTCTCTCTCTCTCTCTCTCTCTCTCTCTCTCTCTCTCTCTCTCTCTCTCTCTCTCTCTCTCTCTCTCTCTCTCACCTGGATTGTAGGCGAGGTAGTCGTAGGGATGCTTGAGACCAAGAAACCTCTTCGACCTCGTTTGTTTGGCGATACCTGTACTGGGAAGCAGAGAGAGAGAGAGAGAGAGAGAGAGAGAGAGAGAGAGAGAGAGAGAGAGAGAGAGAGAGAGAGAGAGAGAGAGAGAGAGAGAGAGAGAAAAAAAAAAAAGGGGGGGAAGAGATATTACAATAATCGTTTAAAATAAGGAAAAAATATAAGTTAAGATAGAAAGTATTATTGGGGGATCCAATCTAACCTAACCAAACCAAACCATGTATTAATTGGGAAGGGAACTCGCTAAAAAGTCAATATAGATAAAAAAAAAACACTTCTTCAAACTACAAGATATTATACATACATTGTTTTTCCTGCAACAGAAGATAATATGAACATAGTCTAGTTTCCCATGTACAAAAAAAAAATAGTTTGTAGACAGAATAATTTGTTGAGTAGGCCTATGTGCTAAAATCATCTTTCTAGGGCATGTGTAGAGGGGGGTCGACTCAATAGCTGCAACGATGACCTTCCTGTCACAAAAGCTTTATAACACTTCCGTTTAAGGACAATGACAACCGGGGAAGTAAACGCAACATAGTAACAAAACAAAGCATACACGACTTCAAACCACCACACTAACCTCATCACCACCACAACACCACATCACTTATATAACACCACTACATCTACCACAACAAAAACTACAACAACAACAATAACAATAATAAATCCCTTCATTCAGATTATATAACGTGTAGAAAACTAACCAAACAGCTTCAAAGTAAAATGGAAATGTCCGTTTTGAGGAGGACAATGCACTCCAGGCTTGTCCTTGAGATGCTAAATGCAGGTTGTACGTACACCCTCCCCCCCATTCACACACACACACACACACACACACACACACACACACACACACACACACACACACACACACACCCTTGTTGCTATAGATCGCCAGTGTTTGTATGGATTGAATCAAACACGATATCTTGCTATAATCAAAACCTTACGTCATGTGTTTACAAAGAGAGAACAAACAGCAGTAGATTTATTACGCTGTTGTTTGGATTGTAATTCATGTTTTTTTCGTGTTCTATTCCTGTTATTCTTTATATTCATGACTTTTTTTTGTTCTCACTGTTCTTGTTCGTCATTGTATTCTTATTATTCTGCTTCCTATTTTTGTTCTTCTAAGTAGATGATGAAGGAGACTGAGAGAGGAACGGAGAGGTGGCGTTAAAGTTACATAAAGTCAGAGATGTTGAAGTATCTACGAGGTGGAAAGGAGAGTGTGGGATGATGTGAAATTGAATCCGAGATCATAAGGAGTAAATAGTAGTGGAGGGAGCTTATGTGAAGACTTGTTCAAAGGTTATGTTGTTACGTGATAAATAAGATGGAAAAATATGTGAATATATAATGTCGTTACAATTATTATTATTATTATTATTATTATTATTATTATTATTATTATTATTACTACTATTATTTTCGTTACTACTACTACTACTACTACTACTACTACTACTACTACTACTACTACTACTACTACTACTACTATGCATTTCCTCTCCTATCGATGCATTGGTGTGAACATTTTTACCTTCCTGGTGGTAACAACATACGTATCTGCAACATTCACAGCACCTATGGCAGGTGTTCTCCCACCTGTACCTTATTGATGACGCATCTCACATCCCTTCATCCTCCCGATATGAAATAATTCATTATGTATACCTGAATTTGCATTATTGAATCCTTCCTTCCTTACTTAATAATTAGTGTCAATATCTGTGTTTTAAGAGATAAATGTTACTGTTGTTGATTGATCGAATTATTGATCTGATTACTACTTAGAATATTTAGTCAAACATTTATCTAATTTGCTTTTACGAGTGTAAGTGATAAATTTTTTTCATTTGCATTTAGACCAGTATTCAAACTTTCCACAGCTACAACGTTGAATAACTTTATATAAATGCTCAAGTGGCAACGGGCAATGTACTACCACCCCCACCACCACCACCACCAACATCACCACCACCACCACCAACATCACCACTACCACCACCACCACCACCACGCCACACAACCCCACCCCATCCCGCACCGCACGCACTTCCCTACCTGCCTCACCTTGCCTGCCACTTGTTAGCCTCCCCGATCCCTCCTCCCACTCCCATCACCAACACCGCCACCCTGGATAATATTGTTCAGGGAATCTTACTCCTTATACACGAATATAAAGTAATGTTAAGACAGTAATGTGAAGCCTCTGTCACTGTTGCTGTCACTGTCAATTTACTGTCAGCGTGAGGATAACACGAGACAGGGGCAAGGAACTGTTGTCACGTGGCAGACTTAACGGCTTGATATAGATCGGCATTGATCTCATGATAGTGTGTGTGTGTGTGTGTGTGTGTGTGTGTGTGTGTGTGTGTGTGTGTGTGTGTGTGTGTGTGTGTGTGTGTGTGTGTGTGTGTGAAACAAGTGCTGTATACATCCGCTTGTTACTTCCACGAAAACATAATAAAGTAAGACACACACACACACACACACACACACACACACACACACACACACACACACACACACACACACACACACACACACACACATGAACAAACACACACATGAACAAACACACATGAACAAACACACACACATGAACAAACACACACACAATTGAACAAACAAACACACACATGCACTTGCCATGGAGACAGACACCACACACAAGCAACGTCAAACACACAAACATGACTGAAAAAAACCAGTGAATAAACACACTCATGTGCTAACAAACAAACAAACACACACACCTAAATGCTTGTCATGGAGACCACACATACGCAAACAATGTAAAAAACAACCCCGTGACTGAGAGAAATAACTAAACAAACACAGCATCGAGTTTAGAATAGATCCACACCACCAACATTACATAATCCAAACCCAACACTACCATAACAAACAAACACACACACAAACACATAAACAATGAATTCAACAAAGATTAGTTTACCTTTACCTATAAGAGTCCTCATGAGTGCTCTTCGTAAAAACATTAGATGCGTAATTCTTCAGATCGTGTCGCATGCTTCACTTTTTTAACACTCTCTCTCACTAGGGACACTTTTGGCATACAGTCTCTGCAATACCGGACGCGGAAGAAGGCAAGCGTAAAGTGTATATAAATATCACCATTACTTTAACTTTTTCTAACATTATGAATGTGTTTGTCAGATAGTCATTGTGTAACGTTGATCAAGAAAAAATATATATAAAGATGAAAATTACAGAGTCAACTCGGGAAGTTTTTTTTTTTATAGTAATCAGGTTTATTTTCTACCTTTTTTTTTTTTTTCACTTGTGTTGTGGTGTTGTGGTGTTGTCAGGAGACGCTCACCTCCACACTAGAAGGGCATCACCATGTCACTGGCGGGAGAGCGAGTCGTATCATTGGAAAAAAAGCATGAAATTGGTTAACCGGTACCTCGAATGTTAGTGTACGAGCAACAGCTGCTTCCAACGCCTCGCTAGTCCAACACACACACACACACACACACACACACACACACACACACACACACACACACACACACACACACACACATGTATGTATGCAGGAAGTAGACCGACCACATATGCACTTGTATATTTTGATTCCTAGGTAAAATAATATATATCCATGCTCTCTCTCTCTCTCTCTCGCTCTCTCTCTCTCTCTCTCTCTCTCTCTCTCTCTCTCTCTCTCTCTCTCTCTCTCTCTCTCTCTCTCTCTCTCTCTCTCTCTCTCTCTCTCTCTCTCTCTCTCTCTCTCTCTCCAAGATATACAAGTATTATTGCAATACTTTTCCATCAATCAACCCACTCGCACCTCACCTACAAAAAAATAAATTATGAAACTGCATATTTTTACGGATTCAGTCATGTTTTTGTGATGTGAAGATGAAGTGAAGATGAAGTGAGAAGGATAAAACCTGTAGCTAGGTGGTGCAGTATGAAGCAATAGACTGGTGCAAATATGAGGTTGAGGGAGTCATTTATAGTCTGAGTAGATAACTAGTTTGGGGAGTGGGTAGGTGGGTGGGTTTCCTCTGCATTAGCGGATGTTTGCGGTCTCCTAAAGCTTTGGTCTGAATCTGCGTTGCTTTCTCAATTCAAGGATAAACCACGTTGCTTATCACAAACTCGAGGTGATTTTTCTGAATTTAAGGACAGAACACGTAGGTTATCATATAGTACACGTGTTTTTTTTCTTCCTGAATTGAAGGACAGATCATGTAGCTTATCATAAGATTCAGGCATTTGTTTTCTGAATTCAAGGACATTTTTTTTGCTGAATTGAAGTACCTACTACCTAATTTAATGTAATAATGCATGTTTTTTATTTCTGAATTAAAGGACAGATTCAAGTTTAATATAAAGGTCCATATTTTTGACTGAATTAAAGGAGAAACTTGTTTAACGTAATGAAAAAAAAAAAAATTATATATATATGTATGTATGTATATATATATTTTTTTCTTTACTGAATTTAAGGACAGTTTAACATAAAGGTATATTCTTTCTTTAGTAAAGGTTCATGTTTTTTTTTTTTTTTTTTTAATTATTCAAGGATAGACAGACTTCCTAGCTTAATATATAGATCAATGTTTTTTTTTCTTCTACTTTTGATTTCATGTAAACCAGTATGACCTTTCTAAAACAAAGAAGTGTCGAGATAGTACAAGACTGATACATGATATTCTTCTGTGGTCAGTTGTCAGGCCGTAAAGGGCGTCTGATGTTATTCGTTGAGGTTGGAAGTATTTTCTTGACGTACAAAGTTAACAAAAACATGTACATGACTCTAACACGACCTGGGATGTGATGACGCATATATGAATGTAAGAAAGACGAACACAGAAACTGGGAAAAGAAACTCACAACATTTAAAGATTATTCCCTACAATACTGTGATTTGTTTTTCACAGTTTGTGTTGCATTATGAAAGTTATATTAAGGGAAGTGCGTTTGGTGCTTTGATCAAGATTATTTCGAATTATCAAGGTTTTCCTACTGTCATTCAAAAGTTGTTGAAATTTTCTTAACGTTCTGAGAAAAAGCCATACATCTTTTTTAATTGAAATGAATGATGATTATTGAAAATACTTAAAACTGACAGAAATTCGTGAGACAATAGAAGCCAAAGCCAGATTTTCACAACTTATTACAATATTATCTTGATTTTTGACATTTTTTGGTGTGGAAAGAAACATATCTTAACTGATTACCCAACATATAGAAATACAGAGTAACGTTAACAAAATATTGTTAAAATTTGTGTAATATCATTCAGCTTTCTGGTCAGGGAAACGTGGCTGTATATATGAACATGAGGGAAAAGTGTGAAAGATTATCGTACAGCAAGAAAAACGATAAAGAGAGAGAGAGAGAGAGAGAGAGAGAGAGAGAGAGAGAGAGAGAGAGAGAGAGAGAGAGAGAGAGAGAGAGAGAGAGAGAGAGAGAGAGAGAGAGAGAGAGAGAGAGAGAGAGAGAGAATCTGTTTTCCTTTACAAACGGTGAGGAAACAAAGATTTAGACAGGATTCGAGGGCAAGGTGTATTGTATCCCTGAAAATATAAAATGTGTAGTGTGTGTGTGTGTGTGTGTGTGTGTGTGTATGTGTGTGTGTGTGTGTGTGTGTGTGTGTGTGTGTGTGTGTGTGTGTGTGTGTGTGTGTGTGTGTGTGTGTGTGTGTGTGTGTGTGTGTGTGAAACAGTTACACACACGGAGAAAGGATAAAACTGAAGGAAGGGACCAAGCTTAACAATGGTTTGAAAGGTTACATACAAATGGTACCGCCGGATGAGCGGGCGAGGCCTGTCTTCCTATCAGCTAACCCAAACATCCTGAACAGCTCGGCTAAATATCACCCAACAAACAACACTATCAGGCTTAGCTAGGAGAGGCGAGAAGGTGTCTCCGGTAGGCAACGTGTCAGCATACTAGATCATCATCATAGTGACCTTCCTTAGGCTTACTGTAATGTTAATATATATACAGTGTTGTAGTAGTGTAGTAAGTTCATGTAGCTCTACTTATCGCTTCCAGACACTTGTTATCAGTAGGGTAACCTCGAGCCGTATCCTTGCCTACTCATCTCAACCTTACATGTAGTTATTTTATTCTTTCATTGGTATCGTGATTACACTCGCGTCAGCTGGTATAGTGTTTAGCCCTGATTCTTACTGTTTTGAGGCCACGTGTGGGAAAACAAACCTAGCTAGCAAGGTAAAGGGATATGCTGTCTCAACGTTGTCTACATGGTGACGACTGTTTGTTTTGGAGCCGGGAAGAAGACAGGACTGCAGGTTTGCTTAGAGTGTAGAGTTAAGTGTCATGTACTAGGTTTCCAGGGGTAACGAGTGTGTTTTTCACCGTCATGTACCCAACACAGCTGTGCCTCGTGGCGGAGGTGGTAGGGATGACAAAAAGCTGTTCCCTTGTAGTGCAGTGCGTGAGTTTGCAATACATATGTTCTCTCTGTGTATGCCGATGTTGAACTCAAAACCATCATGTTCATTTTTACGTTCACCGGACCAGACTCTCCACTGATTTCAGCCAATGTGAGGTGTTGGTCCTTACCGCTTCACAGCACAACGGAAATAACCGCATAATAAACGCAATAACACACGTCATGCATAACATTCCTCTTCACTGTCATGTCACTTGGTTGTGCACGATGTTTCATGCATATGTTCACTTTTTTTCACTTTACTTTCACAATAGCGTGTAGAAGGCCAGTAAGTATCGTAATAGCAACAGGATTGACACGCTCGCCTCCCAACACACTACCTGTCTATACAAGTGTTATGCTCCTGCCACACACACACACACACACACACACACACACACACACACACACACACACACACACACACACACACACACACACACACACACACACACACACACGTCTGTAGCATGTGAGCGTGTGATGAGGGAGACTGTGGATGCGAAGTGCAGGTGCGTCCTGTATTGTGGTGTTATCTTTTAAAACCTGCTTATCTTCTTATCTTGGGGAGCACACACACACACACACACACACACACACACACACACACACACACACACACACACACACACACACACACACACACACACACACACACACACACTTTCTCTCTCTCTCTCAATGCACCTTATAATACAGGGTTGTTGCTGCTTTTTAATTAAATACATACCTTTAATGATGTCATATTATATCTGCTGTGCCGGAAAATTAACGTCAATCACCAGGTTAATAAAAAACAAGTGATGTGGAAACTGTAGATAATTTATCCAAGCTTATATCCTTTAATAGGAACGTCATACTCATCACAGCTATACTAATGTGATACTGAGGGGAGGCTGCTTCGTGGCTATGACCTGTTGTTTATATAATGGTAACTTTAGTGTTAAAACAGGAGAAGAAATGGACGAAAATAAAGTCTCGGAAACTATTAATTGCCTCTGTAATACAAAAAAAATGGACCGAGTTTTGTATTTCCTCCCATATCCTGCCTTTTGTGAATTGTAAATGTAATCTTAATTGGTACTTCATCCAGGACTATTTAGGAGATTGTAACTAAATGGTTCAATTGGCGAGGTCTGCGATAAAGTGAGCTTGAGGATATCTCAGAAAACGGACTTGATTTTGGACTTTAGAGAGCGACTCATACATTTATTGGCTGTATGATTGTATGTCCAAGCAAGACCTACACGTAAAACTGCAATAGTGACAATCTACTTTTACGAATCTAGATGATCGGAAACACTAGTATTTTTATAGAGCTACCTGTTCATCCCTTCTCAATATAACCCTTTCCCTCTATCTGTGTGTTAGTGTTAGTGTGTTTGTCTATCTGTTTGTGAATAACAGGAGGGAGATGTGTTTGTGATGTTTCGTCTTCTCTGTATCTTTTATCATTTGAATGTTGGAAATGCTGAAAATTGATAAGATACGCTGCAGTGTGTGTGTGTGTGTGTGTGTGTGTGTGTGTGTGTGTGTGTGTGTGTGTGTGTGTGTGAGAGAGAGTTGTAGGAATGTTAAAAGTACTTTTAATAACTTTTAATCGGTTTTAATCAGTTTTAATTCGCTAACAGTTCAAGATATGGAAACCAAATAACACCTACACGTTAAATTGTATATAACTAGGATAGGTCATCTCTATGTATTTTTGTCATATGAGACCAGCATTAGCCAGTAAAGTTAAATAATGGTTATTTCATTATTATTAGGCAAGCAAGGGTGAAATACAGTTAGATATTATAGTAATAAGGAAAATAAGGCCAGATTCGTGTTCAGCATGACCGAAAACCTCATTGTACCAATTTTCATGAGATTCGGAGGTATGAACATTTTTCATGAAATTTTGTAGGGTACACCCTAAGAGATTTTTACATAAATCATATATTTTGAAATAACTTAAAATGTATGGGGTTTACGTAAAAAACGTATGGAATATAAAAGAAAGAACAGAGAACGCTCAATCTATTAAGCTATAGGAAATTGAAATTGAGAAGTAATTAAAGATGTAATAATGTAAAGTATTATGCTATAATATATTTCACATAATTATAATTTTCTTCATAAGTATTAGAGTTATTAGAAATATGATGAAAGTATGAGATAGACATTATCAAACTTCATAAATTTATATATGTGAAATTTTCCTGTAGAACTAATATTTACGCAGTAAAATGAGAAAAAACTCCTACGACCTCAATTCTGGTGGAATTTATTGGCCACAAAATGGAAAATACAAAATATTTTAGTAATGACAAATCTAATTCCAGATTCGTGTTCAGCATGACCGGAAACCTCATTGTACCAATTTTCATGACATTCGGAGATATAGAAAATTTTCATGAAATTTTGTAGGGTTACATCCACACCCTTAGAGGTTTTTTTTACATAAATCATATATTTTGAAATAACTCGAAATGTATGAGGCTTACGTAAAAAACGTATAGAATATAAAAGAAAGAACATAAGACGCTCGTACTATTAAGCTATAGGAAATTGAAATTGGGAAGTAATTAAAGATGTAGCAGTGTAAAGTATTATGCAATAAAATCTTTCAAATAATTTTAATTTTCTTCATAAGTATTAGAGTTATTGGAAATATGATGACAATATGAGATAGACATTATCAAACTCCATAAACCTATATATGTGAAATTTTCCTGTAGGACTAATACTTACGTATTGAAATGAGAAAAAACTCCTTCGACCTCAATTCTGGTGGAATTTACGGGCCACAAAATGGAAATATAAAATATTTTAGTAATGACAAATCTAATTCCACATTCGTGATCAGCATGCCCGAGAACCCCCTGGTACCAATTTCCATGAGTTGTGTTGTTATACTAACAAAAGCTTAACCTAAACTAACCTAACTAAAATACGTTTTCCCAGCCCTATTACTACTACTACTACTACTACTACTACTACTACTACTACTACTACTACTACAACAACTACTACTGAAATCGGGAATTAAAAAAAGTATGTCCCCGCTAATTATTCCAAACTTTCGTTTACTAATTAACATGATATATGTCAACGGACATTTACCTGTTATATATATATATATATATATATATATATATATATATATATATATATATATATATATATATATATATATATATATATATATATATATATATATATATATATATATATTATATATATATATATATATATATATATATATATATATATATATATATATATATATATATATATATATATATATATACTTCTCGTAACATTTTGCAAGCCATTCACAGCTTTAACGTTCCGCCTACTTAGGTAGTATAACTTTTATTGCCAACTATTTTGTCAGCTGTTATAAAAATGAAAACTTCTTCACACTTCCATATTTATTTTCATCACCACCAACATTTATACATTTTTATTTATATATATGTACATTTTCCATAAAGTTAATTTTTCTACCGAACTCTCGTTACATTTTTCTTTTTGACATTCTCGAAAATACGTTACATTTACAGTCATCCAATTTACGTTGCTGTTTCCGGGAAATAAATACGGCAGAAGAGGGAGGAAAAGGCGTCTTGTCCTTAGCCAACCAACTTCACTCGGAATTACCAAGGTGGAAAATTTTGAATCCGGCTCCGACCAAGCGAACGGCGGGCCAGGAGAGTGTTCCTTGTGTTCCTGATGACCATATGTGAAGGGCGGAAAGAGGCCCAGTCTGTTGCCTTCCCTCGGACAGAAGACGATCTGGAATCTTACCTACAGCGTTTCAAATTCCGTACTTGAGGTGATAAATGCTGTTTGTGTGTGTGTGTGTGTGTGTGTGTGTGTGTGTGTGTGTGTGTGTGTGTGTGTGTGTGTGTGTGTGTGTGTGTGTGTGTGTGTGTGTGTGTGTGTGTGTGTGTGTGTGTGTGTGTGTGTGTTTACAGTTTTTCATGCTCAAGGTGTATATTTATTTTCTTAATGTGTCACTTATCCAAAGGTTTTTATAACACTAATTTTGCATGTTTTGGTGTCGTGGTATACAATATTTAAGTCACATGACCTCGCTGAGTTTAATATTATTTTCAAAACCATATTTTTTCATATCTATTTCAATATATTTATAATGCTAATGATTTTTATCGTTACAATATATATATATATATTTATTACAATTTTCCTCTCGCTTCTATGTGGGTGTTATATTAAATCCTATTAGAGTGAGTATGGAAAAATTCTCTTTCAACATTATATTATAGTTAAGACTGTTATCTTTACTACTACTACTACTACTACTACTACTAC
>JAXIVD010005026.1:2500-31668 GCA_036785275.1 Cancer borealis | reverse complement strand
CTCCCTCCTCCTCCTCCTCCTCCTCCTCCTCTTCCTCTCCCTCCTCCTCCTCCTCTCCCTTCTCCTCCCCCTCCTCCACCGTCTCGACTCAGCCAGACACAAGACTCATTGGGTGTTTCCTTCCTCCTCCTCCTCCTCCCCCTCCTCCTCCTCCTCCTCCTCCTCCTCCCCCTCTTCCTACTCCTCCTCCTCCCTCCAGACACAGGTAAGAAGGTCCAGCAGGTGTCTATTACAGGTATTTTCTTGCTAATTAATGTTCCTACCTACGTATATGGAAACGGGAAAATACTTACTGTGGGGAAATAAAAGGAAAAAAAAGGAAAAAGAAAATAAAAGAGGGAAAATAATGATAATAATGTATTTTTTCGTTTCAAGATGAGTTTTCTTATGGATAGTAAATTTTATTATATATTTGGTGTATTTTTTTTTCTCGTTGTATTATTATTGTTATTGTTTGTTTATTTGTTATTAGAAGGTATGGGAAAGGAAAATATTATGTAGTTACTTTTTAACTTATCTTTTGAATTATTAAGCATGCATAGGCCTATTATCCTTTCTCTCTTTTTTTCTCTCTCTTTCTTTCTCTCTTTCTTCTCTCTATTTACCATCAATATTTACCTTTTTCTCTACTTCTCTCACCTTTTCCTCTTTCCATCTTTTGAATCTGTTACTTTATACTTCCTTCTATTTCCCTCTTTATTCCTCTGTATCTCTAATCCTTTATCTGAATTTCCTAGTTATGTACTTACCTTTATTTCCCCTTTATTTCCCTCTCGTCTTCATTTGTTCCTTTTACACCTCCTTCCATTCTTCTTTCCTTGTTTCCTTTTATTCGCTAAATTTCTTACCTTTCTAGTTCTCCTTTTTCCATCTCCTTCCATTCTTTCTTCTAAATTTGCAACAATATATCGTCTTCTTTCTTCTTCTTCTTCTTCTTCTTCTTCTTCTTCTTCTTCTTTTTCTTCTCTCCCTATTATTTCTCCTTTATTATTCTTTCTCTCCTTCGTCCCTGCTACGTAAAACTTGTTAAATGTTCGCTAGCCTAGTTAATCTATCTATACATTGCAAGAGTTCATTAATATATCCTATCTTCCACATTCTACACTTAATTATACATTCTAAAAACACTACAACTTAAGTTTTCTTCTTATTTTCTACGATTATCAAAAGGAGAAATTAGGAAAATAATTACGTTTATGAGGAAACTAGAATATTATGATAGATTCTGAAACTATTATAACTTCACAGAATTTTCCTTTTTTCTTTTACGATTTTCAAGAGAAGGAAAAAGGAAATTATTTGAAAGAACTGGAATATTGCTTTGTGTTTTTTTTCTTCAATATTCTTAAACCACGTGATAAATTCTAAAAACACATTATAACTTCACTGAATTAACCTTTTGTTTCCTATAATTTTCAAGAGAAGGAAAAAGGAAATTATGCAATGGAAAGAACTAGGAAATTTTCTTCTGTTTTTCCCATTCCCTTCTCTATTCTTGACTCTCTGATGAAGAAATATAAACTAATGTATAAATGTATAAGGGGAAAAATTACAGTTAATGTTGGATAATTTTCTTTATTTTTCTCATTTTCCTTAACATGTCAAGCAAAACAAGGAAAAAAGGGGGAAAAAAATCCTTTATTCCCAATAGGATTCCCAATAAGTCACGTAGGATATTGAAACACATTGTAGGATTAGAGTTATTTCACTTTATTTAGACACCGAATACATACATGGACACACACATACATACATACACATTAACAGTTTTATTCACATATATACACACACTTTCTCTCTCTCTCTCTCTCTCTCTCTCTCTCTCTCTCTCTCTCTCTCTCTCTCTCTCTCTCTCTCCATCACCTGGGGCCGCCCTGTGCTCGCCTCCACCTGTTGGTAATGAAAGGGTTACTTGTTAGTTACCTGTACATCAACTTTTACTACCTGATAATTACCTTTTTTCTTACCTACCAATTTATTTTTTTGTTACCTGCGACTTACCTTTTTCGAGCTCCGCCGTTATTAATTTAGTCTTTTTTACCGGCCTCATTATCTTTTCATTTTTTTTTTTGGTGTGTGTGTGTTTTTTTCATGTATGTATGTATGTATGTATGGTTATTAGGACACTGGTTTTAGGTATACATGATGTGGATGTGTACGTATGAATTATATGTATACTTGTGAAGGTGTGTATGGTGTGTCAAGTTATTGTATGTGTTGTGTAATGTAGTTATTATCTCTCTCTCTCTATCTCTCTCTCTCTCTCTCTCTCTCTCTCTCTCTCTCTCTCTCTCTCTCTCTCTCTCTCTCTCTCTCTCTCTCTCTCTCTCTCTCTCTCTCTCTCTCTCTCTCTCTCTCTCTCTCTCTCTCTCTCTCTCTCTCTCTCTCTTTCGTGATCATGGAAGTGTGTCGACGGTCTGAGTGAGTGCATGAGTGCGTGCGTGCGTGCGTGCGTGCGTGCGTGCGTGAGTGCGCGCATGACGCCTTTGCATTATTTTTAACGGGGCAGCAAAAGGAAAATCTTATTACCAACTTCAAAGCGAGCGATACGAGTCCTGTACACGATTGTAAAGCTGTTTGATACGCTACAGTTAACAGATAAGGTGTGATGTGACCCCCCCCTAACCCCCCTCTCCCCCTGTGTGTGTGTGTGTGTGTGTGTGTGTGTGTGTGTGTGTGTGTGTGTGTGTGTGTGTGTGTGTTGATAGGATGATAAAACTATATGTATTGTAAGATCAGCAAATAATGTCTTAATCTATGATAAATATACGTCTAGATATATGAAACTAAATCAACTAAATAATACTTCAAAAATATTATGTAGTGGTTGAGTAATACTTAATTATTGTATTCATGGATATTCTGATGATAAAAAAATAAAATCATATATGACTACACTACTTCTTTTTTTTCTTTTTTTTATAATTATTGTATCTATGGAAATTTCGTGATTGAAAAAACTAAATATATACTAATTCGTTTTCCCTTTGTGTTATTAGGTAAAGGAGATTGTGAACTTACCTTAATAATGGATAATGAGTAGTTAGGGTTATTTTATAGGTTATATTAACGTTATATTTAAGAAAAAGAAGATTAGCTAATAAATAAATAATGATGACAATATACACAAGAGAAAAAAAAATAATGTGCTTTTTTTATTGTAGAAAGATGATTTTTTTTTATTGTAGAAAGAAGATTTTTTTATATATATACACAAATTCACAACTGAAGGACGTAAGAATTATAATATAACACGTAAAAATTCTTTCCTTGGTTTTGAAGGTAATTTTAAGGTTGTTTGTGTTCTGTAATGTGCTGTCTGATATGTGTGTGTGAGTCATGTGCGTGTGTGTGTGTGTCTGTGTGTGTGTGTGTGTGTGTGTGTGTGTGTGTGTGTGTGTGTGTGTGTGTGTGTGTGTGAAGGACTGTTATGCTATTCGACTTCAACAAGTAATCACTTCTTCCTCCTCCTCCTCCTCCTCCTCCTTCTCTTCTTCCTTCCTTCCTCCTCCTCCTTCTCCTCCTACTGTTCCTCTCCCTCACCTTCTTATTCTCTGATTTATTCTGCATTCTACTTCTACTCCTCCTCTTCCTCCTCTCCTCCTCCTCCTCTTCCTCCTCCTCCTCCTCCTCCTCCTCCTGCCCAATCAACACTTACTACAGTTTCTCCACTTCAGAATAGAGAAGCTGGTGAGTAAGTGTATAGAGTTGTTAAGTGTGTTCTAAGTGTACTTAAGTGAAGGTAAGTGGAGGTAGTAATGAGGCTGTTGATATATAAGTGGAGGAGACGAGGATAAAATGTTATGTGGTAAAAAGGGAAAAATGGTTTATTGTAAAAGGAAATAATTGTATATGTAGTGAAAGGAAAAAATGTATGTGTAGTAAGAGGGAAAACATGGGTTACAGTAAGGGAAAAAATAGTGTTTAGTTAGAGGGAAAAAATTGTTGTTTATTAGAAGGGAAAAAAGGGTGTTTAGTAAGAAGGACATTTTTTTTATGAAACTAAGATGATATATATATATATTTTTTGTTCTTATTTTTGTTCTTATTGTGTTGTTATGAAGAAAATAAAGAATTAACGAATGCTTTCTTTCTCTCTGTAGTTAACTAAATTTGTTATTATTATCATACTTTTCGAAAATTATGCGTCAACTACATGCTTTTTCATTTTATTTCATTTCCTTGTTTTTCAATTTCTTTGTTACATTATCTTTTTGTTCCTTTGTTGTTCCTCCGTTTTTTCATTCAAACAATTTCAACACAAAACTATTATCTCGTTCTAAGAAATACAATAGTTTCATATCTTCTTAGAACTAATTATAATTACGAGTTTTTTCCCCTTAACGTTATTCACTGTTTTCTTCTTATTCTTCTTATCAATTTTTTAGTGTTCCTGTGTTTGTTTTTCTTGTTAATTTTGTTAATATTCTTACTCTTATTATTCTTGTTTCATTTATATATTTCAATGTTTTTCTTCTTATTCTTGTTATCATTATTTTTCATTGTTCTTATATTTGTTTTTCTTGCTATTTTCTCTATTGTTCTTATTAATTTTATTCATATCCTTGTTCTTTTTCTTTCATACACGAATAAAATAATCAAATAAATCCATAATATTTTTTATCTTGCCAGTAGAAATAATCTTGAATTTCCTTACCTTAAAAATAAAACGTAAATCATATCTTTACATCAACCCAACATGTTTCAAAATTCTATAAACATCTAAATCTAAGAGTCACATAGATAGCCTAGGAAAGTCACATATATAGCCTAGAAATCCGATATCCTATACAAACACATTTACTTATACCACTATTAAACTATTGAACTCTTTACCTGAATCTATATATCCTCCTTCCTACGATTTGAACTCATTTAGAAGAGGAGTATCAAGACACCTGCAACCTTAATTTAGTATATATTTTTTGGTTTCTATCTTTTTTGTATTTTTTACTCCTTTATACTCCTTTATACTCATTTTTTTATTAAGGAACCGGCAATGCAATTTTTGTTTTGTTTTGTATTTTATTCCATTATTCGGTTTTCCAATTGCATAAACAAATACAGCGACTATGATTAATTGTTGTACCTTCACCTGTATTTCTAAAGATTACCTGGATACAATAATTTCAGATCAAACAAGATATTAAAGATAACCTCAAGTATTTACCTGAAAACCGTGAAAATTGAGTGAAAAAGTTCGTGAAATAATTAGTGAAAAAATATATAATGAAGGTTGAAGAATAGTTTTTGTTATAACATCAATAGAACGTCTGTATTTATTTATCTATTTATTTATCTATTTATCTATTCATCTATCTATTTAATCTATTATATCTATTTATCTATCTATTGATTTGTATATACATTTTTCTATATATTTACTAATCTATATATTAAGTTATCTATTTATTTATCTATTCGTCTATTCACCTATCTATTCATTTACTTATTCATTTACCTATTTACCTATCTATCTATCCATGTATTAACTTATCTATCTATTTACTTATTTATTTATATATTTATTTATTTATTTATTTATTTGTTTATTTATTAATTTTTGTATCTCTTACCTGTCTAGACGTGAGGGTCAACACCTGCTATGCTACTTGAACAGAACACTTGTGAGAAGCACGTGTTCTGTTCTGTACGTTCAGGTGTGATGTAGTGTGTGTCTCACCTTGACTCACCTTGATTCACCTTAAAATCACGTTATCTGACCTCAAAATCACATTAGCTCACCTTAACTCATCTTAAAATCATCTTAACTCACCTTAACTCACGTGAATTCACCTGAACTCACCTTAAAATTACCCCAACGCACCTCAAATCACCTAAAATCACCTTGAAATACCTAAAAATCACCTTGAATTCACCTTAACTAACTTTCCCTCTCCTTACATCACCCTAATTTATTCTAACTCACCTCCCCTCACCTTTCCTCACCTTGAATTGCCTCCCCTCACACTTCCCACACCTTACCTCACCTCACCTTACCTTACCTGGCCCACACAGGTAGAATATCTTACTCACTCACTCATTAAGTCATTTTCAAACACAATTACGAAATACAACGTTGATGAATTATACAACCGGAAGCAGTAGACTGAGTTCATTTATCTTGACGTTGTATTATTGCACTAACTGACTCATCACGTGACTGAATTACCTCGTCATTAAAGGTCATTACGTGTCATTGTTCCTCTACTTCCTTCATGCTAAAAAAAAACCACATAAATAAAACCTTCATACCAGACTGTAACATAAAACATATAAAACATTACTTATCCTTTATCACAATTATTCATTATCATCATTATTCCTCGTGCATTTCTGGTCATCAACTTGCACCACATAGTCAGGAAATACTTATTACGTCATTACATATAAATGGTCGTAAGATAAAACCATTATTACGTTCGAAGCTTTATTCACATATTGCTAGCCTAATACATCTAACTAAACCTTCACACCTATAACCACTAAGTAAACTATTATATATAACCTACATATGTATTTTCTTACCTATTAAAGTAAGTAAGAAGGTGTTATAATGTGAATAAAGAGCTTTAAAGTGTATAAGTACTTCGAATTGTGTCTCGATTATTGAAACAGTGAATCGAAGCGGGAGGGAGGGAAGGGAGGGAGGAGAGAGGGAGGGATTGAGGGAGGGAAGTAGGGGAGGTAAGAGAAAGAAGGAAAGAAGAGTAGGTTAAGGAGGGAAGGAAGGAAGTAGGGAATGAAGGAACAATAGGTGAGGGAGGGAAGAGAGGAAGGAGGGAAGCATGGAGAGAAGCATGGAAGGAAGGAGGGAATTATGGAGGGAAGTATGGAGGGACGGAAGGAAGAAGGGAGGTATGGAGGGCAGGAGGGAGGCCTGGAGAGAGAAAAGGGAGGGAAGAATAGTTAGTGAAGTGATCAGTAGAGACAGAGACAGACGTGTTGGTTTTCACGTGACTAAACACACTAATTTACGTGTAATTAACGACTATATCACCTTGTAATTACCTAATTAACGAAATTAAGTCATTAATACGTGTTTAAGAGTATATGGATAGTTAAATTGACTTACGAATTGAAGATTAATGAAGAAAAATGAAAACCAAATAGCCTAGTTATTCGAATTTTTTTTAGACCTATTTTTTTCTTTTTTTTCAATTAGTGGCAATGATTTAGTCATTTCTGAGTGTGTTAAATGTTTATTAGTGTTTGTTAAGCAAGTGTAGTGCAGTGAAAGGCTTTGGAAAATAGGCCTAGTGGGGGAAAACGAAGGAATTAGAAGTAGCCTATTTATATCCCGTGACTAAACACACTAATTTACCTGTAATTAACGACTCTATCACCTTATCATCATCTAATTAACTAAACTAAATCACTAATGCGTGTTTAAGTCTATATAGATCGTTAAATTTGCTTACGAATTGAACATTAACTAAGAAAAAAGAGCCTAGTATTTCGATTTTTTTAAGAACTATTAATTTTTTTTTTTTTGCAATTAGTGGCAATGATTTAGTGTTTTCTGAATGTGTTAAATGTTTGTTAGTGTTCGTTAAGCAAGTGTAGTGCAGTGAAAGGCTATGGAGAGGCCTAGTGGGGGAAAAATGAAGAAATTAGAAGAGGCCTATTTGTACTCAGGCTACAAGTAAGGTAAGGGAAAGAAATTATTATTATTATTATCATTATTACTATTATTATCATTATTATTATGTATATTTTTTATGTGTGTATGTTTCTATGTGTGTTATTTTTTTCTTTATTATGGAAAATTATGTTTAGTATTGATTTCTAGTTTTACGAAAATAATAATAAGAAAAGAAGATATTTATTTTTTATTCGTATATTATTTTTGTTTTCTCTGTATTTTTATGTGTATGTTTTTTTCTTTATTATGGAATATTATAGATGAATTAATAAAATTTTCTAATGTTGCAAAAATAATAATAATAATAAAAAATCTCGTAATAGTCTAATTTTCTTAACATTATCTATTTCCAACGACTACTGGAAGCCTAGTTATTCTTCTAATTAATCTATACCTTTTCACTACATAATACACACGTTAATTACCACCATTATAAGTATACATAATAACTCTAGTATTCATAGTTAACATTAATTACTATATTTATCACTAATGGAAGTCTAGTTTTTCTTCTAATTGATCTAAACCTTTTTACTACATAATACACACGTTAATTACCATCATTATAAGTATACATAATAACTCTAGTATATATAGTTAACATTAATTACTATACTTATCACTAATAGAAGCCTAGTTTTTCTTCTAATTAATCTATATCTTTTCAACACATAATACACACGTTAATTACCACCATGATGAGTATGCATAATAACTCTAGTATATATAGTTAACATTAATTACTATACTTATCACTAATAGAAGCCTAGTTTTTCTTCTAATTGATCTATATCTTTTCACTACATAATACACACGTTAATTACCACCATGATGAGTATACATAATAACTCTAGTATATATAGTTAACATTAATTACTGTACTTATCACTAATAGAAGCCTAGTATATATATTTTAGTTTATTTATTGTTTTATCCTAAAGAAAAATCAAGGAAAGGCGGGAAAAAAGGAAGGGAAAGGCGGGAAGAATAGTAAGTGAAGTGATCAGGTGAGAGACAGACGCGTTGATTTTTACCTGATTAAACACACCAATTGACCTATAATATCTGACTCTATCACTGGTCACTACCTAATTAACGAAACTAAGTCACTAATACGTGTTTAAGTGTATATGGATCGTTAAATTGATTTACGAATTGAAGAATAATGAAGAAAAATGAAAACCAAATAGCCTAGTTATTCGAATTTTTTTTAGACCTATTTTTTTTCTTTTTTTGCAATTAGTGGCAATGATTTAGTAATTTCTGAGTGTGTTAAATGTTTGTTAGTGTTTGTTAAGCAAGTGTAGTGCAGTGAAAGGCTTTGGAAAATAGGCCTAGTGGGGGAAAACGAAGGAATTAGAAGTAGCCTATTTATACCCCGTGACTAAATACACTAATTTACCTGTAATTAACGACTCTATCACCTTATCATCATCTAATTAACTAAACTAAGTCACTAATGCGTGTTTAAGTCTATATAGATCGTTAAATTTGCTTACGAATTGAAGATTAATTAAGAAAAAAAAAAAGCCTAGAATTTCGAATTTTTGTAGACCTATTAAAATTTTTTTTTTTGCTATTAGTGGCATTGATTTAGTATTTTCTGAGTGTGTTAAATGTTTGTTAGTGTTCGTTAAGTAAGTCTAATGCAGTGAAAGGCTATGGAGAATAGGCCTAGGAGGGTAAAACGAAGAAATTAGAAGAGGCCTATTTGTACTCAGGCTACAAGTAAGGTAAGGGAAAGAAATTATTATTATTATTATCATTATTACTATTATTATCATTATTATTATGTATATTTTTTGTGTGTCTATGTTTCTATGTGTGTTACTTTTTTCTTTATTATGGAAAATTATGTTTAGTATTGATTTCTAGTTTTACGAAAATAATAACAATAAGAAAAGAAGATATTTATTTTTTATTCGTATATTATTTTTGTTTTCTCTATGTATTTTTATGTGTATGTTTTTTTCTTTATTATGGAATGTTATACATGAATTAATAACGTTTTCTAGCGCTGCAAAAATAATAATAATAATAAAAAATCTCGTAATAGCCTAATTTTCTTAACATTATCTATTTCCAACGACTACTGAAAGTCTAGTTTTTCTTCTAATTAATCTATACCTTTTCACTACATAATACACACGTTCATTACCATCATTATAAGTATATATAATAACTCTAGTATTCATAGTTAACATTAATTACTATATTTATCACTAATGGAAGTCTAGTTTTTCTTCTAATTGATCTAAACCTTTTGACTTAATAATACACACGTTAATTACCATCATTATAAGTATACATAATAACTCTAGTATATATAGTTAACATTAATTACTATACTTATCACTAATAGAAGCCTAGTTTTTCTTATAATTGATCTATATCTTTTCAACACATAATACACACGTTAATTGCCACCATGATGAGTATACATAATAACTCTAGTATATATAGTTAACATTAATTACTATACTTATCACTAATAGAAGCCTAGTATATATATTTTAGTTTATTTATTGTTTTATCCTAAAGAAAAATCAAGGAAAGGCGGGAAAAAAGGTAGGGAAAAGCGGGAAGAATAGTAAGTGAAGTGATCAGGTGAGAGACAGACGCGTTAATTTTTACCTGATTAAACACACTAGTTGACCTATAATATCCGACTCTATCACCTGGTCACTACCTAATTAACGAAACTAAGTAATTAATACGTGTTTAAGTGTATATGGATAGTTAAATTGACTTTCGAACTGAAGAATAATGAAGAAAAATGAAAACCAAATAGCCTAGTTATTCGAAATTTTTTTAGACCTATTTTTAATTTTTTTTGCAATTAGTGGCAATGATTTAGTATTTTCTGAGTGTGTTAAATGTTTGTTAGTGTTTGTTAAGCAAGTGTGGTGCAGTGAAAGGCTTTGGATAATAGGCCTAGTGGGGGAAAACGAAGGAATTAGAAGAAGCCTATTTATACCCAGGCTACAAGTAATGTAAGGGAAGGAATTATTATTGTTATTATTGTTATTATTATTATTATTATTATTATTATTGTTATTATTATTATTATTATTATTATTGTTGTTATTGTTATTATTATTATTATGTATTCGTGTATGATGTTTTTTTTTCTTGCGTATTTGTGTATTTTTTCTCGTTATCATGGAAGGTTCTAGAATGTTTAGTATCGATTTCTAGCTTTGAAAAAAATAATGATCGTAATGATAATAATAATAAGAAAAGAAGATAATTATTTCATATTCGTGTATTACCTTTTTTCTTCTATTTGTTTATATGTTCATGTTGCTTCTATTTTATTTTATTTTTTTATCATAGAGTTATTAATGATTTTTTCTTTATATATCCTGGTGTATGTTGACTCGACTATCTATGTATTCAAAAGTATATACATAGTTTATCTAATTAAATACAGATAGATGAAAATACAAACCTAGTCTAGTTTACCTGATTAAATACAGACAGGTAAAAATACAAGCTTAGTAAATACAAATAATTAAAAATATAAGCCTAGTTAATACAAATAAATAAAAATACAAGCCTAGTACAGTTTACCTGATTAAATACTGATAGATAAAAATACAAGCCTAGTAAATATTGATAGATAAAAATACAAGCCTAGTAAATACAGAAAGATAAAAATACAAGCCTAGTAATTACAGATAGATAAAAATACAAGCCTAGTAATTACAGATAGATAAAAATACAAGCCTAGTAAATACAGATAGATAAAAATACAAGGCTAGTAATTACTGATAGATAAAAATACAAGCCTAGTAAATACAGATAGATAAAAATACAAGCCTAGTAAATACAGATGAATAAAAATACAAGCCTAGTAAATACTGATAGATAAAAATACAAGCCTAGTAAATACTGATAGATAAAAATACAAGCCTAGTAAATACAGATAGATAAAAATACAAGCCTAGTAAATACAGATAGATAAAAATAGAAGCCTAGTATAATTTTGTATATATTTTGATGTTGATAATTATTGATTTATTTATATCTATTTATTTTCTTTGAATGATATAGTAAAGTTCGATTCAAGTTATAATATTAATAACAATTTCATAACGTTTTCTAAGCCTTATAGATATAATTCCCTATTTTTCATTATCATATCATCTATCTACCCTTATTAAAATTATTCCTTGTTTATTTTTATTGTTTTCTATAAATAAATAACTTCATTATTACTTATTTATTTCTTTTCTTTTGTTTATTTATGGACACAACACATTTATTTTAGTTAATTCACTCGTCTGTCATTACGTAGTTTTCCTCATAATTCTTAGTAAGCCTAATATATAGAAAGCCTATTCTATATCGTGGGTTATATAATGGTAATTTTATATTTAGGCCTATGCTAGCCTAGTGGTAATGCTTCAAATAATCATTCTAATATATAATGAAGTCTGTTTTGCGTTATTATTTTTTTTATTATAGTTATTGAAGTCTATTATTCTTTATTCCAATTTTCACTCGTTTCTTATGACTTAATTTTTCCTCTCGCTTACATTAAATAATCTATAATGAAGTGGGTTTTTTTTTTATTATAGTTACTGAATATTATCTTTTTATTCTAATTTTCATTCGCGTGTCCTAAGACTATTACTTTTCATTCTTGTGTATATTGAATAATTTCCCATAGGCCTATTTGAAGTGTTTTCTTATAGGCTGTTTACACTTCTGCTTAAAAAGATTCTTAGATATTCTCTTAGATATATTGAAAAGCCTATTTGTATAATTTGCTTTATGCTTTTTTATATATACTTTTACACTTCTATATACTTTTAACACATATTTTTTACAGTTGTTTCAAAAATTCTTAAATCTTCTCTTAGGTCTATTATTTTATATATCTTTTTATCTACTCTAGTTTAGATTAGGTATATATATATTTTTCAATTTAATATAACCTAATATAGATATTTTTTCTCTCTTCTTTCTCTGTGTGATTTCTTTTTCAAGCTTCAAGATAATTTTTGCAGCTACTTCTTATAAACTTTTTCAATACTTATAATAGAACGAAATTAAATTAAATTATAGAATGAAACAATCTGATAACTTAGTGTATAATGGGAAAGTGATTAAGAAAACCTAACAAATTCACTCATATTATCCATGTGAGTGAAAATGTAAATAGGAAGGTGAAAAAAAAATGTAGAAAATAATATATCCAAAATTTTTCCTCCTCTTCCTCCTCCTCCTCCTCCTCCTCCTCTTCCTCTCTCTATCAAATGCCTTACGCTAAATATTTTCCATTCCTGTTTTCAAAGCCTACAAAATTAATCACCTGTATTCTGTATGTATGTATATATATTTTTTTTTTCTTTTCATACAAATCTCAATTAATTATCACGTGATACCTAGGATTTTTTTAAATTATATTTTCTTTATATTCCTCTCTCTCTCTCTCTCTCTCTCTCTCTCTCTCTCTCTCTCTCTCTCTCTCTCTCTCTCTCTCTCTCTCTCTCTCTCTCTCTCTCTCTCTCTCTCTCTATCTATCTCTCTCTCTCTCCACACAGTCAATAAAACGATTGTTGTGAGTAATTAGAAACGTGATACAATAGTAGTAATTGACACACACACACACACACACACACACACACACACACACACACACACACACACACATACACCTGTCGTCATTAGCGTCACTAGGCACGTGTATGTCACAGGTAAAGAAAATAATGCAAAGTCACCAACGAAGATAAATGAGAAAGTGAGTGAGTGAGTGAGTGAGTGTGTGTGTGTGTGTGTGTGTGTGTGTGTGTGTGTGTGTGTGTGTGTGTGTGTGTGTGTGTGTATATATATATATATATGTGTGTGTGTGTGTGTGTGTGTGTGTGTGTGTGTGTGTGTGTGTGTGTGTGTGTGATAGATAAACAGGTATGCATATAGATAGATGAATAGATAGGTATATACTAGAACGAACTAATAGATAGATAGATAGATATATGGTGATGATGATGATGATAATGGTAATGGTGATGGTGGTGATGGTGTTATAGTGAATCATGTACTAAATTGAATAACACAATAACAATAATAATAATAATAATAATAATAATAATAATAATAATAATAACAATAATAAGGGAAGGTGGCTCAGGAAGGGGTGGTTAGGTTATGTTATGTTAGGTGAGGTGGTGGTGATGGTGGTGGTGGTTGTGGTGGTGGAAGGTGAGGAGGGGACAGACAGACACACAGACAAACAGACATACAGACACGGAACTAATCAGTAAAAGAGGAAACAGATGAGGCAGTGAAGTGAACTAAAACAACAACAACAACAACAACAACAACAACAACAACAACAGCAGCAATAGTAGCAGTAGTGATAGTAATAGTTATAGTTAGATATATAGATAGATAGATTTATGAAGACAGTTATTGAAGGTAATTGTAGTGATGGTGATGATAAAACGTGACTGTATGTATGTGTGTATGTTTATGTATGTGTATGTATGTATATGCCAATAGGGGGTAAGCACACACACACACACACACACACACACACACACACACACACACACACACACACACACCAAATATTCACTGTAATACCAATGCAAGTCCTAACGGTGAATTGGGTGTATATAAAGCGAGAGAGAGAGAGAGAGAGAGAGAGAGAGGAGAGAGAGAGAGAGAGAGAGAGAGAGAGAGAGAGAGAGAGAGAGAGAGAGAGAGAGAGTAAATAGAAAACACAGACTGCTGATAAAGTAAGAAGTAGTGGTATTCGAGAGAGAGAGAGAGAGAGAGAGAGAGAGAGAGAGAGAGAGAGAGAGAGAGAGAGAGAGAGAGAGAGAGAGAGAGAGAGAGAATCACAAAATGGCGGACACACACACACCCGTCTCCCCTAGCACAACCACCACCGTTACCACCACCCATTCTACAAAACATACTCTCCTACCCTTACCTTACCCTTACCCTACCCTTACCCATACCTTAAAGGGAAGCCCCATCACCTAGCTACCCATTCCTACTCCTCATTACCCCGGGAGAAGAAAGAGGGAAGAGGAATAATGGAATAAATAAGGTAAACAGTGGCATCTAGTGGTGGTCCGCGCAGGTGTAATGGCTACTTTTTCTCCCCTCCCTTCCCTCCTTCCCTCCTTCCCTCCCCTTCTCTCCCTCTATTCTGATTCGTTCCCCCTCTAGCCTGCCTAAAAGAGGGAGGGAGACACACAGAGAGAGAGAGAGAGAGGGAGAGGGTAACATAGGGAGGGAGAGATAGGGAGAGAGAGAGAGAGAGAGAGAGAGAGAGAGAGAGAGAGAGAGAGAGAGAGAGAGAGAGAGAGAGAGAGAGAGAGAGAGAGAGTAACGTAGGAAGATAGAGAGCGGGAGAGAGGTTAGCTATGGTAGTAATACAGACTGTTTACCATATCATACCATATTTGCCTCTTCTATGGGCTACTAGAGGGGGTGAGGGGTGTATGGGGAGATGTAAGGGGTTGTATGGGTGTAGGGAGATGCTGGTTTATATGCGTTAGAGGTATGGGTGTCGGAGAGGGGAGGAAGAGGAGGAAAGGGGAGGAAGGGAGGGAAATATACGTTTAGTTTCCTATGTTTATTATTTGTTAAGTGGATGAGGTAGAAGGTATGATAGATAAATAGATAGATAGACAATACACACACACACACACACACACACACACACACACACACACACACACACACACACACACACACTGAATAAATTTTGTCGCTCCTCTTTATAATTAAATTTTCGTGTATCTGTTTCCTTTTGGGGATTAAAAGTAAATAAATTACGAGAGAGAGAGAGAGAGAGAGAGAGAGAGAGAGAGAGAGAGAGAGAGAGAGAGAGAGAGAGAGATACATATAGACAGATACATATAAACAAAGACAGTCAAAATACACACACACACACACACACACACACACACACAGGTAAATCGTTCAGAAAATATTACATCCCCTAATTCAGCAGCACACGCTAACTGTCACTGCATTGGACTCTAGGGTGACGTACTAGAAATAATGAAATAAATAAAATATACTAGACTGGTTTTAACTGTATAATATGAAGGGAGAGAGAGAGAGAGAGAGAGAGAGAGAGAGAGAGAGAGAGAGAGAATATATATATATATATATATATATATATATATATATATATATATATATATATATATATATATATATATATATATATATACATATAAATATAATAGATATAATAATAATAGAATAAATATAAAAACATAGGTACAGGCTACTCACATACAGATGAATAGATAGATAGACAAATAGATACACATATATAGATAGAAAAATAGATAAGCACGTAAAATACTCGATACATATTAATATAGACAAATCAAAACCGTAATTATATCAATAATATTAAGCAATATATATATATATATATATATATATATATATATATATATATATATATATATATATATATATATATATATATATATATATAGGTATATATATATATATATATATATATATATATATATATATATATATATATATATATATATACACACGCATAGTTACTTGAATTAATATTGATACACAAATAAAAAATAAATTAATTGTTTGTAGCAGAGACGAAAACAAAATAAATAAATAGATAATAATAAAATAATTGATAGATATTACTCGGTTGAAAATAAAGATAAATATTTACTTTAGCAAATAGACAAACAGATCAAGATAGATCGATAACTATATGAATACTGATCACGTGTTCTAAATACGTAGCTAAATAAATGTAATCATGGCCAGATAGATAGATAGCAATGTAACAAGATAGATAGTGAGTTAGGTACCACTACATAAACTAGAATATGATATAATATGATTTTAAAGGAAATTATATGAATTGATAGATACACCTGAAAGACAAGCTCAATAGATAAACAAAACCCTCGATAGATAGATTGTTAAACGTACTTACATAGAAAAGGGAGTAATAATAGAATAAATAAATATAGGTACATAGAAAATATTGAATAATTAATTAAGAAGAAAATGATTGCAAATGATCAGATATTAATTATTTTTGAAAACACATAATAGATACCAGGATAGATAGATAATTATATAGACAATAACAATTAGTAATATGAGCAGACAGTAGCATACATATAATGAAGATGGTGTTATGTTAAGTTATTAATAGTACAAATAATATCGATAATGTAGATAATAATAAATAATTATTTTTACCACAAGTATTGGAGATAGATATTTGATAAACAAAATAGATCAAATTGCCCAAAATAGATAATGATATAGTAAATAATTGACATAAAAGATATATAAGAAATAATTACATAGAGTTTAATAGCAATAGTTATTAAGAAAATACTACTACTACTACTACTACTATTACTAATATAACTACTACTACCACTACTACTACTACTACTACTATTACTTTTACTGTTACTACAACTACCACTAATTATACTACTACTACTACTACTACTATTACGACTACTACTACAACAACAACAACAACAACTACTACTACTATTATTAATTTTCCATATAACTGGCTATCACCCAAACCTGTATGGCTACAAAATACAGCAATACAGATCAAAGCAAATATAACAACATGCATAACTGCAAAAAATAAATAAATAAAATGATAAATAAATGGAAAGAGAAATAAATTGGAAAAAATGTATATAATAAAAAAAATAAGAAAATAGAAAAATAGAAAAATTCAGCAATATACTTAGTTGTTTTTTAAGGTTATAGTTTCATGCACACATACATACATACATACATACATACATACACACATTCTCCTTTTTTCCCTGATAATCAATAATCTAACAACATTTTGTGATTATTATTATTATTATTATTATTATTATTATTATTATTATTATTATTGTTATTATTATTATTATTATTATTATTATTATTATTATTATTATTATTATTATTTCTCATTTCTCATTTAAAAACCTCTTTATATATATTCCCTTGAGGCTTAAATTCCTTGTGCATCTCATTTCTTTCCCTATTTTTTCCCTAGTTTCTTTCCTAATTCTTTACCTCATTCTTTACCTCATTTCTTTCCCCATTTTTTCCCCATTTCTTTCCTCATTCTTTACCTAATTTTTCCCCCCATTTTTTCCTCATTCTTCCCTTATTTATTTTCTCATTTCTTTCCCTCATTAACCTTCAGCTTCCTTCCGTTTCTCATTCTCATTAATTTTGTAACTATATACTGATGCCTCTCCTACATAATGATAATGATGATGATGATGATAATGATGATGATGATAATGATAATGAATTCGTGGATAATAGACAGACGGGTTCTAGTTCTAAAAATTGTGTTTATTATGTGAGAGAGAGAGAGAGAGAGAGAGAGAGAGAGAGAGAGAGAGAGAGAGAGAGAGAGAGAGAGAGAGAGAGAGAGAGAAAAAAAAAAAAAAGAGAAAATAGGAAGGTCTTCATCCCTATTACGTTTCACATTATTAATTTTTTTCATTATTCTTTTCCATCATTATCTATATTTATCATAATTATACACCTCTATCTAAGTACCTCTATCATCATATTGTCAATAAATACTAAGATATATTTATAGCAACAACAACAACAACAACTACCGCTATTATACATGAAAGGCCAATTTAGTACCAGGTTAATTAAAGGTATTGCAATGTGAAGGTGAAATGATTACTTTATATGAACAAGTAATAATAGTAATATAACATAATTTTTTGTGTTACTCCTTTATCTTAATTAACTAGGAACAAGGGACAGGTAAATAAGGAAGGTGTGATAGACAGGTAGACAGAATAACTTAATATAAACAAGTAATAATAGCAATATAACATAACCTTCTATCACTCCTTTACCTGGTCATAACTTAACCTTAATTAACTAGGAACAAAGGACAAGTAAATAAGGAAGGTGTGATAGACAGATAGACAGAATAACTTAATATAAACAAGTAATAATAGCAATATAACATAACCTTTTCTATCACTCCTTTACCTGGTCATAACTTTACCTTAATTAACTATAGATAAGTAACAGGTAATAAAGAAAGGTATGATAGATAGGTAAACATAATAACTTTGAATAAACAAATAATAATCGTAATATAACATAACCTTTTCTATCCCTCCTTTACCTGGTCATAACTTTATTTTAATTAACTAGGACTAACAAGGGACAGGTAAATGAGACAGGTGTGACAAACAGGTAGACAGAATAACTTGATATAAAAAAGTAATAATAGTATCACTCCTTTACCTTAATTAACTAGGAACAAGGGACAGGTGTGATAGACAGTTACAGGTAGACAGTACAGGTAACTAACTACCTGTCACATGAAGGTAATAAAAAAGTGCAATTACTGGGGGTGACAAATATAACCAATGAAATATAATAAAAAATAAAACGTTAGAGAAAAAAATAAAGGAAATTATACCTATTAATCAAGTGTAATTGTACCATTATAAAGCTGAAGATGTATTAGTGTCAGGTGCTAAGTAGGCTAAGTGAAGGGAGGGAGGAAGGGGAGGCAAGGGAGGAAGGGGGGGAAAAGGGGGGAAGGTAAATAGGGAGATGATGATAATTGATGTTTTTTGTCATAATTTACTTACAACAATGAGGATGTGTGTGATTTGTGTAAGTGATTAGGTAGTTAGTTATTGTTGAAATGGATAACGAGACAGTATACTAGTTAGGAAGATGTGTGTGTGTGTGTGTGTGTGTGTGTGTGTGTGTGTGTGTGTGTGTGTGTGTGTGTGTGTGTGTGTGTGTGTGTGTGTGTGTATAAATGTGATGTAGTTGTGTATATGAAACAAACAAAAAATAAAGAAAGAGAAAAGAAAGGGAACGAACACTCGGAATGACATGTAATAAACGCATTTACGTATATATAAAAAAATAAATAAAACGAATAGATAACGTAAATAGAAATAAATACACGGAATACAACCATAGAAGACCGTACACACACACACACACACACACACACACACACACACACACACACACACACACACACACACACACGCCTGTATTCTACCTGTGGGATTACTATTACAATGGGTGAGCTTTTGACATTTTCCTTGGTACGGAAAATGGTGGCGACTGTAAAATGAGACTGTAATGTAAGTGCAACACGTATATAACATGTACTGGCCACGAGAGGCTGTAAGGGGGATCCAGTGTGTGTGTGTGTGTGTGTGTGTGTGTGTGTGTGTGTGTGTGTGTGTGTGTGTGTGTGTGTGTGTGTGTGTTGTGTTTTCCAATGGGAGGGGAAAGTCATATGAAGGCAAGAGTATTATAGAAAGTTTATACTAATCCAGAATGGTTGTAGAATATTTAACTCGTACACACACACACACACACACACACACACACACACACACACACACACACACACACACACACACACACACACACAGGTAGCGATACACCTTGATAGCTAAACAGTAACACGCTGACTGAATATTGGTAGAGTAATGGAGTAGTAAAGTAAAGTAAGGTAAGGGGAAGAGAAGGTAAGGGGAGGTAAGATAAGGTTAGAGAAAGAATAGGTAAGGTAAGGTTAGGAAAATAGAAGGTAAGGTGAGGTAAAGCAAGGCAAGGCAAGGTGATGGGTGGGTAAGGCCAGGTGAAGTTTTGGTCGTATTACATAGTTATTGATGTCACTGTTTTAGATGACTGTCATTGGTAAGGCAAGGCAAGGCAAGGCAAGGCAAGGCAAGGCAAGGCAAGGCAAGGTAGGGCAAGGCAAGGTAGGGCAAGGCAAGGCAAGGCAAGGCAAGGCAAGGCAAGGCAAGGTAAGGCAAGGCAAGGCAAGGCAAGGTAGGGCAAGGCAAGGCAAGGCAAGACAAGGCAAGGTAGGGCAAGGCAAGGCAAGGCAAGGCAAGGCAAGGCAAGGCAAGGCAAGGCAAGGCAAGGCAAGGCAAGGCAAGATAGGGCAAGGCAAGGCAAGGTAAGGCAGGACAAGGTAGGGCAAGCCAAGGCAAGGCAAGGCAAGGCAAGGCAAGGCAAGGCAAGGCAAGGTAGGGCAAGGAAAGGCAAGGCAAGGCAAGGAAAGGCAAGGCAACAAGGCAAGGTGAAGGATAGGTAAGGGCAGGTAAATGCTTGGTCAAACTATATAATCATTGATGTAATTTTTAACTTTGTCATAGGCAAGGCAAGGCAAGGTAAGGTAAGGGTAGGTAAAGGCTAGGTCACCCACTAGTCATTGATATCACTGTTTTAGGTCATTTTGTCATAGGTAAGGTAAGGTAATACAAGGTAAGGCAAGGCAAGGCAAGGTGAAGGGTAGATAAGGATAGGTAAGGGCTTGATCACACATTACATAGTCATTGATGTCACTGGTTTAGGTAAGTGTCGTAGGCAAGGCAAGGCAAGGCAAGGCAAGGCAAGGCAAGGCAAGGCAAGGCAAGGCAAGGCAAGGCAAGGCAAGACAAGGCAAGGCAAGGCAAGGCGAGGCGAGGCGAGGCAAGGCAAGGCAAGGCAAAGCAAGGCAAGGCAAGGCAAGGCAAGGCAAGGCAAGGCAAGGCAAGGCAAGGCAAGGCAAGGCAAGGCAAGGCAAGGCAAGGCAAGGCAAGACAAGGCAAGGCAAGGCGAGGCGAGGCGAGGCGAGGCAAGGCAAGGCAAGGCAAGGCAAAGCAAGGCAAGGCAAGGCAAGGCAAGGCAAGGCAAGGCAAGGCAAGGCAAGGCAAGGCAAGGCAAGGCAAGGCAAGGCAAGGCAAGGCAAGGCGAGGCGAGGCGAGGCAAGACAAGGCAAGGCAAGGCAAGGCAAGGCAAGGCAAGGCAAGGCAAGGCAAGACAAGGCAAGGCAAGGCAAGGCAAGGCAAGGCAAGACAAGGCGAGGCAAGGCAAGGCAAGGCAAGGCGAGGCAAGGCGAGGCGAGGCGAGGCAAGGCAAGGCAAAGCAAGGCAAGGCAAGGCAAGGCAAGGCAAGGTGAAGTGTAGGGATGGGCAGTGTTACATAATTTTTGTGTAGCCTGAATACTGAGTTTAAATAAATCTCCAGATAGGCAGTCAAGTATAGGCCTGTTTCCTGGGTATGAAATGACTAGGCAGCAGAGGAAACTAAGAATAAACTAAATTGTTGAAATACAGTATGATGATAATACAACTTAATAGGATAAATGGAATACTTCAGTAAGATGAAACAGAATATCATGATTTGTTTATTAATATATATAGTAAATTAAGACTTGGTATAGATTAGGTTATATAAGGCTTGGCTTGGTTAAGTTAGGTTGGTTTAGGTTAGCTTAGGTTAGGTAATGTAAGGTTAGGTGAGGCTAAGTAAGGTTAGGTTAGGTTAGCTTTGCTTAGGTTAGCTTTGGCTAGTTGAGGCTAGGTTAGGTTAGGTTAGGTGAGGCCAGGTAAGGTTAGGTTAGGTAAGATAAGGTAAGGTAAGGCTAGGTAAGGTTAGGTTAGGTAAGATTAGGTTAGGTTAGGTTAGGTTAGGTTAGAACAGAATAGACCAACAATCTACTTAATTACCTATAAATTACATCACTTCTTCTTGTCTACTTCCTTACCTACCTTACCTGTGCCTACCTACCTACCTGTCTATCTACCTGTCTACCTGTCTACCTACCTGTCTGTCTACCTACCTACCTATACAAACCATCTACCTTTACCCAGACATGTACCCACACAACCACCAGCCTTGTACTTGTCTTCTTACACACACACACACACACACACACACACACACACACACACACACAGTTACGTACATAGTTATTCCACACATACATACGTGCATTCGTATACACACACACACACACACACACACACACACACACACACACACACACACACACACACACACACACACACACACACACACAGGTACATACACACACACACAGGTACACACACAAGCCTCTAGGTGTACATCCACATTTCATAGAACCTTGACATGACAGAGTAAGGTTGACTTTTCCTTTCATTATAATCCTCTCTCTCTCTCTCTCTCTCTCTCTCTCTCTCTCTCTCTCTCTCTCTCTCTCTCTCTCTCTCTCTCTCTCTCTCTCTCTCTCTCTCTCTATATATATATATATATATATATATATATATATATATATATATATATATATATATATATATATATCTCTCTCTCTCTCTCTCTCTCTCTCTCTCTCTCTCTCTCTCTCTCTCTCTCTCTCTCTCTCTCTCTCTCTCTCTCTCTCTCCAGTATTTCTAGCTTTATCAATTGTCTGTAATCATCGTTTTCATTCCTTTTTTAGATTATTTTTAGAGAGAGAAAGAGAGAGAGAAAGAGAGAGAGAGAGTCTAGGCTAAAAATATGCCTAGATATATTCAGGAGTAGTGGGGTTTTCCCGTTCAGAAGCGAATATTTAAATTTAATTCGTTCATTTAAAAGTCTGTAAATTCTGTACAATTCCCAAATGAAAATAGTCTGTCCTGCCGCGGGGAAAATAGAAACGGAGATGGACGGATGCCTTCTATGAACCCTAAAGAGAGAGAGAGAGAGAGAGAGAGAGAGAGAGAGAGAGAGAGAGAGAGAGAGAGAGAGAGAGAGAGAGAGAGAGAGAGAGAGAGAGAGAGAGAGAGAGAGAGAGAGAAAGATGGAAAGAATTTTGTAGAAAGATAGATATAAATTTTGTAGACACGGAGAGAAGTTTGTAGAATGATGGAGGTAAATTTTGTTGGTAAAATGGATAGATTTTTGTAGAAAGGTGGATATAATTTATAGGTAGATGGATGGAGAGAATTTCTTAGTGTATGGAGAGAAGATGGAGAGAATTTGTAGGTAGATAAAGAGAATTTCTTAGTGTATGGAGAGAAGATGGAGAGAATTTGTAGATGGATGGAGAGAATTTCTTAGTGTATGGAGAGAAGATGGAGAGAATTTGTAGGTGGATGGAGAGAACTTCTTAGTGTATGGAGAGAAGATGGAGAGAAAACTTGTAGGTGGATGGATGGAGTGAATTTTGTAGAAAGGAAGAAGGAATTATGTAAGATAGAGAAAGAAATTTGTAGGTGGAAGGAATTATTTGTAATGGAAAAATGTTGTAGAAAGAAAAAATAATTATATAAGATTTGTCTCTAGATGGAGATATTATTTTTTATGATAGAGAAATTTTGTAGATAGAAGGTAGAATTTTTGTAGGATAATCAAGTAAATTTGTAAAGAAGTAGAAGGAATTTTGTAGAAAGAATATGTAGATAGATATTTTTTAGAAAGACGGAAGGAGAAAAAATAAATATGAATATGAACAAAATTTAATAGAAAGATGAAGATGATTTATATAAAAGAAACAATAAAGGAAACTATAAGGAATAAACAAATTAGGAACATGTAGACATTTAATAGGAAACATTATGTACTACAGTAACTACAACACCATTATGTAGAGGAAACAATAATCAACACGTATACAGTCTTAGAAAGGTAGAAGAAATAACTGTTTCCCTTCCCTTCCCTTCTACAAACTGTCTTTAATTTCACACACACACGTCTCAGTTCTGTTTCTGTTTTATTTTCTTTATTTTCATCGTGGTTATTATACTTATTGCTTTTATAAACTTGTTGGGAATTTGATCTTTCATGTATTATTGTTTCTGTTTTGTTTTCTTTCTTTATACTTTATACTTTATACTATACTTTATACTATACTTTTATATTCTATTTTATACTTATTGCTTTTATAATATTAAAACAAACTCATTTATAACCTTCCTTCTGCAAACCGTTTTAAGCATATCAATGAGAGAGAGAGAGAGAGAGAGAGAGAGAGAGAGAGAGAGAGAGAGAGAGAGAGAGAGAGAGAGAGAGAGAGAGAGAGAGAGAGAGAGAGAGAGAGAGAGAGAGAGAGAGAGAGAAGAAAGAAAGAAATCAGAACACAATCATTTGGTGTACATTTTCCCACCTCCCATAAAAGGCATCTGACCCTTTCATAAAATTGGCGGGAATGACCATCTTGTTACCTGTTACAAAATGGAAGATGGGAAGGGGGGAGGAAGAGGGGAGTAGGGGAGGGGGGTAGGGGAAGGGGGAAGGGGAAGGGGGAATGAGAAAGGGGGAAGGGGAAGGGGGGGAAGGGGAAGGATTATTTCTAGCAGCTGTCTTCTCCAATTCATGTTTTGTGGAGTGTTAAGAATTAGTATAAAATAATTGTATTAATCTTTCCCTCCTTCCTTCCTTCCTTCCTTCCTTCCTTCCCTTCTTCTTCCTACCCATTCCTCCTTCTCTCCATTCCTCTATTTCTCCATTCTTTCCCTCCTTTTTTCCTTTCTTCCATCCCTTCTCCCTTCCCTCCTATCCATTCCTCCTTCTCTCCATCCCTCCATTCCTTCCCTCTAGCCTTCCTTCCTTTTTCCTTCTCTTCTAGCCATCCCTCCTTCTCTTAATTCCTCCTCCCTTCCCTCCTTCTTTTCTTCCCTCCTTTCCCTACCTCCATTAGCATTAAATAATTGTTTTTTGATTTCTTGTTCCTTCTCCTCAAAAATTTGCCTCAGTTATAGCAGAAGAAATGTTATAAATGTGTTTTTTTTTCCTTTATTTTGTCTTTGGTTAATGTTCTATAATTTTTTTTGTTTTTATTATATTTAGTTTTGTATTTTTTTCCCTTTTTCGGTTTTTCGGTTTTTCGTTTTTTTTCTATATTTTCTTGGGTTTATTTTGGTTTATATATATATTTTTTTTCTTTCCACTGTTTTGTTTCCTCATTTTTTCCCTCTTTTTTTTCCTCTTTTTTTTTTCCTCCTTTCTCTCTTTCCCTGTCTTCATGTTTCTTAATTTTTTTTTCCCGTCCCTTTTATTTTTTTCCTTGTTTCTTTTCTTCTCCCATTTTTTCGTTTATTTCTTTCCCTCCTCTTTTCCTTATTTAGTCATCTTCCCTTGTTTCCCTTTTTTATTACTCTTTGTTTTTTCATTTTTTTCCTTCCTTGCAGATTTTTTTGGTTTTATTCCTGTTTTTCTTTATCAACTTTTCTCTTTTTTTTTCACTGCCACCTTTCTGTTTTTTTACCTTAATTCTTTTATCTTTTTTTTTTTTTTCTCTCTCTCTCTCTCTCTCTCTCTCTCTCTCTCTCTCTCTCTCTCTCTCTCTCTTTCTCTTTCTCTTTCTCTTTCTCAAAACTAGTGCGGTATAGATATATTTCTTGCTTTATTTATATATTTATCTATTAATCTATTTTTTCATTAATTAATATGAGATAAACATTTCTTTAGTTTTCGTCTATATATATTTTTTTGATTGTAGAGAAACGAACATTTTTCTTTGATTTTCTAAAGATCAACGAATATATTTTTCCCTCTAGTACTTTTCAAAACAAATCATACTTCTTAGTTATTCAAAACAAATAGGTATTTTCTTTCCTTTCATCATTCAAAAACAGGTGAGGAAAAGATACCTACATATATTATTTTTCTATTTAGGCACAAACGGTATTTTTTCCCTTAAATTCTAGTATAAATTGATAGTTTTTTCACCTTAAATTCTAGTATAAATGAATAGTTTTTTTCCCTTGAATTCTAGTATAAATGAATAGTTTTTTCCCTCACTTCCTTTTCCATTTTCCACATTAACGGCCATTTCCTGTTTGTCTTTATTCTTCACATCACAAACAAATGTATAAATGTATGAATAATTTTTTTTCTTCCTTCATTTAATTTCTAGTACAAGTATAGTTCCTTCTTTTTTTTAAATCTTTTTGTAGCTGTATGTTAGATAGACTCAATTTATATATGAAAAAAAAAAAGTGAAAAATGAATACAGTCCAGGCAGGTAAATAGCGATTCTTACTGTATTTTGTATTATTAATTATATTCCCAAGAGTGTATTTAATGTTTCAGTAATTATTTAGTGTTAGTTGAGGTTCTAAGTCAATGTTATAGTACTTGAAGGCTTCCTATAACTAAGTAAACATCAATTAAACTTTGAAAGGCGGCAGTACGTATATTATTAGAGTATTTGGATGACTGTAATGACTCTTAGAACACCAAAACATACTCAACACCTACAGCATGGAAGAGTATAACTAGAGTATGTTTTGGTGGTATAAGAGTCATTACATTCACAGCCATAACTTTACTTTTTATCTATTTATTTATTCATCATTAAAAGGGTACTGACTTAGGGTAAACAAAAATAGGTTAACAAAATTATCCCGCTTATCGCCAGACCCTGTAAAAAAGACAGAAGCAGAACTAGAGGTCCACCTACACAAGCTGGGCATGACTGATGACCCCCACTGCCCTTGGTGCCCTACACAACCAGACACCCCAGAACACCTCCTACTTCACTGTCCTCGTCACCACTCCCACCGCATGGCACTCCTTCACTCACTGTCGTCTCTCCACATCCGCAGACCAACAATAACAGACATCTTAGGTGGCTCTCAAGATCCTGGCCTGGCCTTCAAAATACTCAAACACACCAGGACCTTCCTCCAAAGGACAGGTCAACTCAACAGGATCTGATCCACTCATTCATCTGCAACCTGCACTTTTGGGGCACTAGAGGCTGTGGCACCACAGCCTGCACGGCCCCATCAAATTCCCAAGAAGAAGAATAAAGGTAGGTGGAAAAACAGCCAAAGGAAGAGAGTTCGAGAGAGAGAGAGGGAGGAATGAGTAAAGATTCTAGTTAACTCTTGTATTAGGAAGATGGAGAGCATAGGGATGAGGAGTAAACAGCCTTGCAAACAATAATTTACGTATAATTTAATGAACTACTCACTGGATTTTGTATAGCCTAATCAATCATTAGTTTACTATTTCAAGTTGTATAAGTATAATGCATGTAGAGTTTAGTTAAGCTATAAGATGGGAATTTGTAGCGATTGAGGAGAGACCAGGAGTTAAGTTTAGTGTGGCTGTGGGTTGTATATATCTTTTAGTTCATCTCTGTTATAGTCTGTCTGTTACTTAAAGTTGTAGAAATATAATGCATATGAAGGTTAGTTGGAGGTATAAGAGGGAGTTTGTAGCTATTGAGGAAAAACCAGAAGGTAAGTCAAGTGTGGCTGTGTTGTGTATCTTTAATAAGTTCAGCTCTGTTATAGTCTGTCTGCTAATTTGCTGTAAAATAATCCTTCTTCCAGATAAACATATGTGTCCTCTGCAGATAGTGATAATGATTTGGTCTCTCCTAAATTTCCTCTTATTTTCCCCTTTTTCCTGACCTTTTCCTTATATTTGGTGCAGGTGTGTAAGGTAAACTAGAGTGATAGGATCTTGAGTGATAGGACCTAACTACACCTTCCTATAGTTACTCCTCATTACAATTGCCTTCTATGTGTTCTTGCATTACTATTTGATCTCCTATTAATATACAAGGGCAAAGATTTCAGAGAGGTGTGATAGTTAGCGGGAATCATGTCTTAATTCCTTACTATCAATGTCTTTATTCCTTACTATAATTGTTTGCTTGTTTGTGTGTGTGTGTATGTGTGTGTGGTTACGTTTTTGTTAATCTTGTTCTTGCTTTTATTTTTGTTTATGTATGTATGTATGGTATTATATTTGTTTATTCATTCATTAATCTATGAGTGTATTTATCTATCTATCTATTTGTCTATTTATTTATTTGTGTTTATCTGCCTTCAGTTTCAACCTACATTTCCTTCCTTTCTCATTCCCTTCTCCCTGTATTTTTCCCTAACCATACCTCACCTTTACCTTACATTACCTTACCTTACGTTACCTTACATTACCTATCTTCACCTCACCTCACCTTACCTTACCTAACTTCACCTCACCTCATCTCTAATTTCACCTAATCTCACCTTACCTGACTTCACCTCACCTCATCTCACCCTACCTAAACTAACCTTACCTCACCTTACTTATATCTACCCTTACCTTACCTTACCTCACCTTACCTTATCTCACCTTATCTTACCTTACTTTACCTTACTTACCTTACTTTACCTTACCTTACCTTACTTTACCTTACCTTACCTTACCTTACCTTGCCTTACCTATCCTTAACTTACCTTACCTAACTTCACTTCGCCTCAACTTAACTTAGCCTTACCTCACCTCAACCTAACTTCACCTCACCTCACCTCATCTCACCTCACATTACCTGATCTTACCTAACCTCACCTAACCTCACCTAACCTCACCTCATCTAACCTCACCTCATCTTACTTCCCTCATATTTTCCCTTATTTTTCCCCTTATTTTCCCCATGTTTTCCCTCATATTTTTTCCCCTTTAGCTTTTTCCCTTCAAAAATTACCTTCAATCTTACCGGCCGTTACGATATAGTTATATTTTTAAGACAAGAACATGACATGACTAGATAACATGATAACAGTGTGACAGGATAGTAAGAGTAACATGATAAGAGTGAGTGGTGGTGGTGATGATGGTGATGGTGGTGTACATAAGAATATAATGAAGCTACAAGAGGCTCGGAGGTGTACACGTGGTAGTTCCTGTGTATGGCAGGGTATGTGTAGGGAGATGAGTGCCAGGGAGGGAGGGTAGGAGGTGGGGATGGTACAGGGTATAAGGGGCATAG
>JAXIVD010005025.1:27500-31671 GCA_036785275.1 Cancer borealis | reverse complement strand
CCCCATGTCTTTATTTCTCCTACTGTCTTCTTTACAGGGTCTGGCGACAAGCGGGATTATTTTTTATACTTTTTTTTCCCTTAGGTGAAGGGGAGGCCAAGACATGTTTGGGGGGAACGCGCAAGAATGTCTTTTCTCTTGTAGAAAATATTATCATCAAAAAATGAAGATACAAATCCTTCTCATATAAGAACACGGTTGAACATGCAGGAGTAATTCATTACTAAGATGACAAACGTTGCATATATATTGTATTCACTATTCAGACCAAAATATGAAGGATAAGCATAATTAGCATTGTTTATATACAAACAACCTATATTTAGGTGTGAAGATAATTAACATCGATTGCGTTCGAAAAAAAAGCAGATAACAAACAAAATTTTTGGAAATTACTGGCAAAAGAGGCTCATGTTAAACAATTAAACTTATTGATTTATCCATCAATTTTCATTCTATTCACTTTGAATTGTTATTACTTTCATCATCGTCATTAATCATTATCAAAAATATTATTATTATTACTATAATTATTATTACTATTATTATTATTACTATAATTATTATTATTATTATTCTCATAATTATTATAATTATTACTATTATCATTATATATCAAACATTATTATTAATATTATTGTTATTAGTATCACTATTATAATCATTATAATTGTTACTATTATTGTCATTATCATTATTACTATTATTATTATCATTGTTATGATTTTTGTTATTATTATTATTACCATTACTATCAAACACAACATTATATATTTTTTTTCATTATACACATGTGTAATCACTCTTTTAGACAGCACTTTTAAACAACTTTCTCATGCTTCTCAAAATATATGTTTTCGAGACTTACTGGTAAAATGTTTCATTCATATGTCAGAGGAAGAAAATAATTTTTATGTTATTTTTTAACATTTTCTTTCAGCAGACAGATTAAAATATTCTATAAATAAGGTAGTGTTTGGAGGGCATAGAGGTAGAAACTACAGTTCATAATTTCGAGACTGGCCTTTTGAGCCTTATTTAAGCACCATATGGTGGCGGAGGAAGCGCTCTTCTGTAACCTTATTGAAGCCATACATCCTTCCACGTATATTAGTTGAGACAAAACTCAATACAATTTTCACACATGATTAGCGAGCATCAACACCCTAACAGAGGCCCAAAGTCAACGTAAACAGAAAGGCTTCTCCCGTTGGTGAGCCTATTTTCTTTTCACATTCTCACGTCAATGCCATCTTTTTTCCACTTTTCATCGCCTTATGTTACTAGACTTAAGAGCCGACTGCCCTATACTTTTTTCTTCTTTACGGCTTTCGCTTTCAAGTGAGTCGCATTGGCCTACCTAAAGAACTTAAGCTGACTAAGGCTCTCGTGTTTTTCGTCGAATGACACGAACGAGTTTCGTTTTCCATCATGTATATTTAGTCGTTCTTTCTTTTACCTACGCAACTGAAAACAGGTATTGGACGGAAAGTAAAAAGAAAAAGAAAAAAATAAATGCGCCACACTTAATTAATGATAAAAATAAAGGAAAGTAAAGAGAGGAATATAACAAAAAGTAGTATAGAATCGGGAGGCAACAGTTGCTGGGTAGTTGAGTGGTGTTGTCCGTTTACATTACAGCTCACATGGTCTCATTTTCTAAGAGAGTCCTTAAGAAAGTGAAGTGTTACAGCGTCCTCTTCAAGGGAGAAAACGTTTCCATAATTATGGTATTTTCTTTCAAAAACTTTAACTGCAGACCTGTCACTTCGCCTACATTTTCATATAGATTAGCAGTCAGCAGCAGCAACAGCAGGAGCAGCAGCAGCAGAAGCAACAGCAGTAGCAGCAGCAGCAGCAGTATTAGTATTAGTAGTAAAAGTAGTTGTATTTTTATTTTTGCAGTTGTTGCTATTGTTGCTGTTGCTGCTGCGGTTGCTACTGCTACTGCTGCTGCTGATGATGATGATGATGTTGCTGCTGTTGCTGTTGTTGTTGTTGCTGCTGTTGTTGTTGTTATTGTTGTTGCTGTTGTTGTTGTATATATATATATATATATATATATATATATATATATATATATATATATATTTATATATATATATATATATATATATATATATATATATATATATATATATATATATATATACATTTATATATAAATATATATTTGTTTATATATATGCATGTATGAAAATATGTATGTGTAAATATATATATATATATATATATATATATATATATATATATATATATATATATATATATATATATATATATTTATATATGAATGTATGAAAATATGTGTGTAAATATATATATATATATATATATATATATATATATATATATATATATATATATATATATATATATATATATACATATATATATATATATATATATATATATATATATATATATATATATATATATATATATATATATATATATCTATATATATATATGTATATATACAAATATATATATATATATATATATATATATATATATATATATATATATATATATGTATATATATATATATATATATATATATATATATATATATATATATATATATACAAATATATATATATATATATATATATATATATATATATATATATATATATATATATATGTATATATATATATATATATATATATATATATATATATATATATATATATATATATATATATATATATATGAAAATACATGCGTTTATATTTTTTCCATATTTATTTGTTCGTTTATTATTCAATTTGATAATTCAATTATATATACATATATTTATAAACACACACTCAAACTAATATAACTATTTTTCATTATATTTCGATGTACGCATAATCCTAGATCCAAAGATATGCAATAAATATCAGTAATTGTATTATTGTTTCCATGATCAAAAAAATACAGACTCCATCAAGTTTCCTGTAACTCTGAAAGCGTTTTCAGAAAGTACTCCAAGGTTTCATTAACAATATTAACTATGCGTTTTCAATCCAGTATTAAAATTCACATTCTCACTAGTATTTTTCTCATACGTATAATCATACTAAGTGGTCTGTTTCATCGTTGGAGTAAGTGATTCCAGCGGAGACGAGGAACCTGATGGAAAACATACAGAATTGATGCAGAACTGTAAGGCCAAAAGCTTCTGTTACATAATCTTTAATCAAATTTAAAAAATTACGTTTATTTTTAGTGTATTTGCTATGGCACTGTAATGCTGACATGTTTGTTTAACGTCAGTGTCTGCACAGCAGCAGTGCGTACACTGCATTTCCTCAATGTTGTATCACCTCCATTACAGTATGAGTCACCGTACCTTCCACAGTATGCGGCTGCAATGTAATACACAACATGCATTGTGCGGCGTGGGACACAGATGGGAAGTGTTCGGGTTTATAGCCTGGTGTGGCAAGACGCGGGACCTTGAAAGCCAACACACACACACACACACACACACACACACACACACACACACACACACACACACACACACACACACACACACACACACACACACACACGAAACCTCAATAGAAGTAAGGTGTATCTTCAAGTGTTATTTTCTATACCTATGTGAATGTGATTAGCATACCAAGCAACAGTACATTAGAAAAAACGCATTTAGAGGTGCTCACTGTGGAGAGCTACCTCTTCCGTACTTAAAAAACTGCTGAATAATATCAAATCACCTCCATGATATTAATTACATACACTTTCCGCAACGACCTAACGCTCAAGACTGTGACAGGTGCTGAGCCTCATGAAAGCATCAGTGAACATGCCAATGGAACGTGTCGCAACGGGGTGTGGAAACTTGACATGTAGACAAATGGAGCAGACGACGGCCTGGAGAGACTCAGAGAATAATGATATGAGATGGCGGAGAGCCAGCCACCACATCTCTGCGGGAATATGAGACGCAGCCGATAAGAGACCCAGAGGCGAGGCTTGCACGGAAATATTGTGAGTGTTGCATGTACGTGTGTATGTACGTATGTATGCATGCATGTATGTTTTCCTTGCAGTTTAATCTAGCTTGTATGTAGGTTTTCCCTTGTGTGTGTGTGTGTGTGTGTGTGTGTGTGTGTTTGTGTGTGTGTGTGTGTGTGTGTGTGTGTGTGTGTGTGCTTGTGTGAAAAAGAGAGG